>SMGU01009865.1:0-21860 GCA_004348175.1 Puccinia novopanici
CGGGACACCAGTGAAGTGCGTCAAATATCTTGCAAAAAGCTCGCTGTTCCGCACAGACTGACTGTATGGAACAGCTTGGACATAGTGCAGCGTCCCAGCCAAAACCAACCAACGGCCTAGAGGATTCATCGGCATTCTCATGACTCTGATCCGTGATACTTTTGGGCATCTCCGGCGCAGTGCATCGATCTGTAAGTGTCGGTCAAGAAACTCATATCAATTGTACTGCGTGGACGATGAGCTAGCACACAGAGTGACATTTCTCGCCCTGAACCGTCCGCGACTCAAGCCAAACAGCTCCGATCCTTGGAAACATACACCTTGAAGTCGGATAGGTCAAAGTTGTTGGAATGAGTACTCGGACGTGAAAAGTATGTCATGAAGTATGAAATTAGTATGTACAAGGCTTGTGACATGTTGCGCAGTAGAGGACTGTGTACTTGTCATGAACTAGCCATAGTACAAGTTCCTAGAAAGGAGCTCTCTGGAACCGCAGCCTTGGCTGCCTTACTTTCCTGCGAGAGGTCTATAATCTTAAGAGATCGCTGCTCTACCTGTGCTTTGCAGCTTCCTCTAAAACCGTCATTGTTAAGCCACATCCAATCTATTCAAGGTAAAGTATCTTTCCAGATTCTTTAATGTCCCCTTTTGAAACTTGCTTCCAATCCTAATTCTGTTTCCTGAATTTAACAGAAGCTAAGGCTCCTGCATCCCTCTTTCAGCTACCAGAAAGTTGCAAAAAAATTGGAGAGGGTCAGTCCATGAATCACTGACCTTCCTCGCATTTTCTTGGGAACTTGTTTGAGTGGTTTTGCGCATCCCAAGCTTCACTGATCCTCCCATTGTGCTTGATAGAGAAATCGAAATGAAAGTCGGCGTGATTGTGAAGAAGGCTGTCCTCATGGGAGTCATGACAAGCCAGAAGGTTGCGGGATATATTCAGAAGTCTCGCTGGCGTTTTTTGCCCCAACATGTCCATAAACGTGACTGGGAAGTGCCCGCAACATTTTTCTCGCGGGGTGAGACATTCGCCAAAATCTTCAACTTCGAACGAGAACCAAATGTTGGCCCTTACATGCATGTCACATTCGACGGTAACAATGGCATTTTGTACCTCCATAACGCCGGCGTGATACCCCTGCAATACTGCATCCATGATTTAGATGTCCGGTCCTACTGTACGAATCAACACATCCTCCCTGATGAGATGCACTCTGTGAGGGTAAAAAATGCCAAACTATGGGTTAGAAGAGCTTGAAAATCTCCTTTAGCGATGCTTCTTAGCTTGTATGTACAATCCCAACCAATGTATCCAATTGATATCCAATTATGTTATTCAAAATTGACTTTTGAACTCAATTCCACATAAAATCATAATTTTTTTAAAAAATTCAGGAAGTGTTCCTAGTGAAGGGACTCACCAAATTTCATGTGATTCATAAGTTGATCATGTTGGACTCATTATTTCACATATACACATGTAGTCCAAAAATCAATTTTGAATCCACAAATAATATCAATGCTTGATTCAGGTCTGCCATATTTTTCCCTTTTTCATCTGAATTCAAAATCAATTTTCTGTTTTTAGCATGGGTCACATAGGCTATAAATCAGCAAAATTTACATATATCTTTTAGGCTGTGTTTTTTAGTGTCATATGATGAGTGTAATATTACACAAATTGTTTACAATTTATAGATTATTATGGGTGCAAATAATGTTGAGAAATACAGGCATAATGATAATGTGATTGTGGTTGGGGAATTGCAATAATATTACTTTGTTTTCCAAACACACAAACATTAAAACTCAAAACAATTTTGTGATATTACATGTGTCATATATATGATGCTAACAAAAATGGTCTTAAACTTATGTACCATTCAATTTCACAGGAAATGCTTTCTGTTTGATAAAATGAGCAGGTTTGGAGTTTATTCATGTGAAGTGTCAAATTGGATTATTTATGTAAAATATTGTCAAGTACACTGGCTCTAATCCACAAAAAATGGTGTTCCAAGTATAGACAGCTAGCAAAAAAAATACCCAAGACAAATTTATCAATTAAAATTGATAATAAGAAACAATACCACTCTTAATGAATTTTAATGAAGGGAAAGAGACACAAGGAAAAGTTATTAAAAACAATGGGCTAGCTAGACTAACCATAGCATTGGTGTATCATAGTTTTAGGTTTCTAAGCTACCCTACCATAAAGCTAGTGTTGAATTTTTCTGTGGCTTGAAGCAATCCTCGACTGCATTTCAGCCCCTCAAAATCTTGTGCAGCTCTGAGAATTTTTTTTAACTGGTGAGGGTTTTGAATAAAAGTCATCTGAGAAGAAATAGTGAGAAATAATTCGTACAATCAATTAATATTCCTCAAGAACCTCAAGAACTCACCTCAACTTACTCAAAATCAATATCAACACACTTGTAAATTGGGCTGCCGTCAGAAAATTACTCACTTGGCCTTGATCCTCAAATTCAAAACAATATCATTTGATAATCTTTTCTTTCATGCTGCTCTCATAAAATAATAAACCATGGATTATTTTTTCTGGTTTTTTATTTTCTCTCTGTTAAGCTGGAGGTTGGGGGGAGGGTTGAGGTTGTTATGATATTTTTAAAATCTTCTTTCTTCGATTTTGCATTTTTTATTGCATGCCCAGCTGAGATTATGAGGGCAATGAGTGCTAAGAGTTTTGTTTTTTCAGCACTTTTTCAGATGTGGGATATCTTTGTGTTGTTGTATCCAGCCTGAGCCTCAGGAGGATTGTGAATGGTGGCTATGGATCAAAAAGAAAACACAGGAGGATTAGATGGTGGATCAGCAGCTGAAAGGGTTTGCACACTTGAATTTGATGGTGTTTTGGATGATACTTGAAACTTTCAAGGATTTTTCTTCTTTAGGGATGGCTTTTTGGACATAGGTGGAGTCTTATTCAGGTGAATTAAGAGGGGGGGATAGACTTTGTGAATCTTGTGACAAAATTTTGTGGTAGTGAGGAGCCTACAAGGGGTGATGGTATTTATGGATGCTGGAGATATGCAGGTTGTACCAGTAATGTATAGAGTTTTGTAAAACAGGAGGGGTCTTTTCAAAAACTTGTTCTTTTCATGAAAACGGTTTTTGAAAATTTCCCTGGTATGTAATTCTGTGGTAAACATTTTTTCCCAAAACTGTTCTCTGCCAAAGAAAAATGGAAAAAACAAAAATCATACTGTAAGACTCATAAGTGCTTGTTAGAAAATTTTGCTGAATGGAGAGAGGTATGATGTATTTGAAATCTCTTCCTTTCTATAAAATTGGAAAAGAAGACCACCAAAGTAAGCTTTGCATATTTTATTAAAGTGATAGTGATTATGTTTAAGATGATTCTTTGATTGATGAAATATGTTGATGTTGTTGTTGTTGAGTTTTCATCTCTTTGGTGTGGTACTTGACTGGTGCACATGTGCACTCTAGAGTAAAAAACTAATCTATAAGATTAATCATCATCTCACGCCATCAGTTAGGGTTAGACTCAAGGTTTTCCTGGGGAAACACCTGCTCATCTTCTCTCTCTCAACCTTGTCAAGAACTCGTCAAGCTTGATTGCTTTCAAGATCAGGTTCACTTCAAGATCCCTTGGCACTCAGTTACTACTTCCCATCACTCCTTCTCTTCAACATTTCTTCAAATATAACCATTCTTTCACTTCTCAGCCCGGCTAGCACCTTTACCCCTACCAATCCCTTTCCCTGTCCTCAGATTCTGTCATTGCTATTCCCGTGCTGTTTGTTCTTTTCTTTTCTCTTCTCATCTTTTCTTGTTGGTTGTTGTCAAAATCACTGATTTTCTTTGTCTCTCATCTCTTTGTCCTTTCATTCTGATTCTGAACAGTCCTACCGCCTCAATTCCCCAAAAGTTCATCACCTCCTCTATATTTCTCATCTCATTCAGTGGTATTCCGAGCTCTTATTTCTCTTGATTCTTTCTATTGTATTAATCTCTCTTTTTTTCTCCTCTTAGTCTGGTTTTTAGTTTTCAAGCAATCTAGTCGAGTTTCTTTAGTTGTTATGGAATGACTCCAGGTTTTGAGGTGATGGTTGAATCCTTCAAAGATTGCCTTCTTGATGTTTGTTTGTTGATGATGAGAGTGGGGATTGAACCAAGGTTGGTAAAAGGAAAGGTTGAATGAGGTTGAAGAATGTAGAAGTGGAGGATGACGAACTTCAGTGAGAAAGTTGGATGAAAAGGATGGAGGAGAAGATGCTTCAACCAGGAATTGAGATTAAGTCTTTTAGATTGGGTTTACATAAAATTCAAGAAATACTATTTTGATTATATGGTGAAATAGTATATTTGGGCATGTCCACTTTTAAGGGATTTGTGCTCAGATGGACTTGAAACAAGGGCCTTTTGTAAAAGAAAAAGATGAAGCTAATATGTATATATATATATATATATATATTGCAATGATTTAAATTAGAGTATAAAGATTTATAAGGGTAAGATTTTCAGGATACTAAAATTTGGATGTGTTTGCCAGTTCCCAAAGTGTGGAGTGATGGGATGATGCATACAAATGGCAGGCAGAAGGCCAACTTATATACTCCAATATTAGGGATTTTAGCTTCAGGGAAACATGATGAGTTATTTTAGCTGGCCTGACTGGCACAAGTTAGCACAGCTTTCAGGGAATATTGCTGTAAAAATATCATGTGGTCCTTTGATATGCAAACAGAGTGAAATGAATTCAAGATGAAGAAAATGTACAACTTGTGGTTTTGGAACAAAGTTTGTGCTGTGGTATGTGCCCTAAATAAATAAGAAACTTAGTTATTTCAGTGAGTGGAAGATATTGGTGCTGGTAAAAAAAAAAATCTAAACTTAAAAAATAATCATTAGCACCAGATTCTCACAGGACTCTAACTATACAGTTGATTTGAAGAATAAAAGAGAATTAATTTTAACGTTGGAAAATTTTTAGTAGTTTCACAAGCATTAAAGTTGAATTTTGCCAGTGGCAATGGGAACAATAGGTATTTTTCTTAGCAAGTCTCAAAAAAAGTACCTTCCATCTTTTTGCCATTTTGGAAGATTCACAAGCAATTCTTTAAGCACAAGTTTCCAGCTCATGCTTTCCTCCACAATATATAAAAATTCCTTCCTTGTCCCACCTAGCAAATTCAATCATTCTTTCTTCCACAATACATAAAAAGTCCTTCCTTTTCCCTGCTAGCACATTCATCTTCTTTGAGTGTTGAGGACCATGGTTATTTCTGCTGGTTGCTTCAATTTTGAGCTCAAAGTTGATGGAATTGAGGTTCAGGGAGTCAAATTTTTTTTATTCTTCTTTAAGTATTTTTGAGTCTTCTTCAAAGAATTATTGTTCTTGGAGGTTGAGGCTGAATGGTTGGTCTTCTTGTTGTATCAAATTTTCTCATGGTAGCAGATTTCCAATTCAATGGTCTAATATTGGTCAATTGTTGAAGAGTATTCAGTCATTTACCAGTCAAGGCAAGCTGATTGGTGATGCAACTGGAAGATCTTTTCAAAAGTGAAAGGCAAAGGCGGAATTGGTCCTGTCATGTTGAATTTTTTACCTTGAGCTCAAGAGTGGAAAAAAAGGGGAGGGAGAATGGCAGTTATTTCAAGCACCAGAAATTCTCAGAGGTGGAAAAATAAGGAAAGAACTGATGGTTTTTAATTCTTATTCTAGGCTATTTTTTATAGACTAGATACAAGAGAAAAAGTTGTGTTTATCAATAATGAGTAATGAAGTGAAATGAATAAACTTTGTTGAAACTTCAACTCATAACAGTCTTAAGTTGATCTCTCTTTTTCTCTTTCTTGAGTCTTCTTATGTTGAAGTGACTTGTATTCATTGAGTAGACTGTTTTTTGTATGGTGTACACACTCATATATTCAATGCACACTAGTTAGTAGTAAAATCAACAACTCATTTCTCTATGATGTCCTCCTGTCTTTTCTCAACCTATTATTTGACTCTAAAATTAGCACTGAGGATTAACAACCCACCTTTGGTAAATTTTTTCATCTCAATTTTTTATTCATTTATTTCTCAAACACATTTTCACCAGGTTGTATTTAGTCTATTTAATTAGCCTCAACACATGCAACACCATATTTTAATGCACCATCCCAAGCCAGTCCATTGATCCTCTCCTGATTATCTCTGCCCCCTTCTAAAATTTCTTTATCCTTATCACTCTCCACTTTGAGCCTATTGATTCAAAAAATTAACAAACTTAACAAAAGAGTTTCATTAATCCCCAATAATAAATTTAAAGTCTTATAATAAGCTTAAAAAAGACAGGAAGACATCATGGAGAAATGAGTTGTTGAATTTTACTAATACTTAGTGCGCATTGACTCCTCAGGTGTGTAAAAAATGAAAAAATCAGAATACTTAATACAAGCCACTTCAGCATAGGTAGACTCAAGGAAAAGATAAGAAGTTAATAAGTTAATAAAAGCGACTGCAAGAAAAACTCACTCAACCACCTGCAGTAAGTGCCTCCCTGTGCAGTCTTTGTTGGTGCTGTAGACAGATTTTCACCCAACCACAGGGAGGGACTTACTCCCCAAGTCCCCCGCCCCCTTGTCGTAGAGGATCTTGGGAAAATATGTGGATTTTCTGAAGCCCTGTAGCTCCACAATTTTACAAGCTACAGGAGTTTCATCAGGGAACAAAAAATGTGCTTGCATCTCTTTTTTCTTCTCCTGATTCCAGTTCCTTGAGGATGTCTTTTGCTCCCTCTCAAAGTTAAAATATTTGAAAAAAAGAGTAAAAGGAAAAATAGAGATTACTGTGCACTGCAGTGTATTTGGTTTTCTTAGAAAATAAACTAAAAAAAAGGTTGGTCATCAAGATATGATGATGAGTTCTAAAAATCATCAAGAGGCAACTTATGAGTTCTAAAAATCATCAAGAGGCAACTTTATTTTATTTCCTTTACATTGGTTCAAACTGTGAAAAATCAAAATCAAATTTTATATTCTTTTGGGTGGGTGGTCTCACGCAAGCCCCTGCACTCAAGGTGTAAGTCTCTCCCTGCGGTTGGCTGGGGCACAAAGCTCAGCCACTTGTCACAACAGACCACACAGCTAGGGGTTTTTTAAGTTATGCTACTCACAAGCTAACAATTAGTGTAGCTGATCTCAAGCTGCACAGTGCTACAATCAAATTTTTGAACTAAAATCTCAACTAACACAAAATTGAAGGGATCCTAATAAGTTCAAGTGGAACTGCCAACCATGTTAGAGTGGCAAGATAAACAGTTGTTGAATGTCTCAAAATGAAATAATCCCACTCAATGGCACAACCAAGTTCTTCAATCATACTCAATGGGTGGGATATGGCAAAGTTATAGAGCCATTCATGGTTGATGTTAATACTCAAGGTTTTGATTCTCAGGTGGTCTAGCAGGACTCAAATTTTGATCTGTCTGAGGTCAAATGTGGTCCCCTGGGTCCAATTAGATCTAGGCAGGATCTTGGGATAATTGTATACTTTGGACCACATTTCATCTGTTTTTTTAAAAAAAAAATAAATTCTTTTTCTTTTTCTAATTTTTCTAATTTTTCTAATTTTTCTAATTTTTCTAATTTTTCTAATTTTTCTAATTTTTCTAATTTTTCTAATTTTTCTAATTTTTCTAATTTTTCTTATTTTTCCAAATTTTTCTGATTTTGGATTTTTTTCTAGTTTTAATTTTTTTTTTTAGTTTTTGTGTTTTATTTTTTAATATTTTTTGTTTTGTTTTGTTTTGTTTTGTTTTTTTTTTTTTTTTTTTTTTTTTTTTTTTTTTTTTTTTGTTTTGTTTTGTTTTGTTTTGTTTTGTTTTGTTTTGTTTTGTTAAAAAAGAAAATTTATTTATTTATTTCTTACATGATTGAAAAAGATGAGAACATCCACTTTGTTTGTGATGGTACTGACATGTGATTTTGTTTTCTTGGTTGGCAGTTTTAGTTAAATTTATGTTCAAAGACATTTCAGTTTCCAAAATCAATGTGCTAAATTCTGGCATAGCACACACAGCCACTTTGCTACATTACAGTGTAGCTGATAGAGCAACCATGCTAAGCTGATACAGCCAGTATGCTACAGATTAGCATAGCTGATACATCTGGTATGCTAAAAGTTAGCATAGCTGATACATCCACTATGCTAGAGGTTAGCATATCTGATATGCTAAACGTTAGTGAAGCTTTTTCGATTTCTAACACTGCTAAAACACCACTAACAGGAAATCTTGTTATGGTTAGTTGTAATTTGAGGGGCTCAACTCATGCTATGGTAATTTTTCTTTATTTTTTTCAAAATCCTGTAGCATTAGTTGTCAAAAAGTGGTGCTAATGGTAGCTTTATGGTAGCATAGATTAATAAGCTAACACTATGCTACACTAACACTAAAGGTAGTGTAGCTGGCCCACCATTGATGACAAGATATTTTTCAGGATTTAAATACTGTCTATTGTTCTGCATTTCTCATGATTACAGGAAATCCCAGTGTTATCCTGTTTTGCACAGCTTGATTCCCATCCACCCAAGCTCATAGCCTGTCCATGTGATCACACAAGCTGGAAATGAGTTTTTCAGGAGAGAAACTTTTAACCATGTATTTTCTCAGACATTTAGCAAGAAAGAAGAACTTGGGAAGAATTTAAGCCCACAAGCTTAGTGCAAAGCTGAAACATTGAATTAGATGTGCTGCCTTGACTAACGGGTCTACCCGCTCCATGCCTGATGTGTTGATTTTGGGGACTCTGGCTGATTCTTGTTGGGATTCTTAAGCTCAGTACAGATGAGGGACCGTGGTGGTCGGGGGCTCAAGTGACCCCCGCGGGGGTCCTCGCTCACACCACCACCTGCTTCTCCTTATATTTTGGAAAATATTCGCAGAAAAAGAAAACAGAAAAACGCCGAACTCGAGGGACGAAGCAGGCAGAAAACGGACGGATAGAATTGAATGGCGATGATGAGCTCGCCACCGGGATCGAAGGGTCCGGCGGGTCGCAAGGCAGTGGGGGGAACGATGGAGAGTCCGGGGGCGACATCGTCATCGCCCTCGACAGCGGCGTCGCCGATGCGGACGATGCAGATGGCAGCAGCAGCAGCAGGGACGGCGACGACGACGAGTAGTCTTCCCGCGCCGGCGGAGGTCGAGTCGACGATCCAGAGGCTCTCGGAGCATCGGAACGTGCGCGGGGTCATCATCCTCAACCGCGACGCCGTCGTCATCCGCTCCTCCGGCCCCATCTTCCAGGGCTCCGACGGCCACTTCGTTCTCCGTCGTTACGTCTCCCAGATCCGTAAAATCGTCGACGCCGTCGCTGGCTCCGTCGGTCATATCGAACTCGATGTCCGTTCTTTCTTTCCTTCTCTCTCTCTTTCTCTTCTCTCCTTCTCTCTATGTCATTACTTTGTCTTGCTAGGACCAGTTGAGGTTTCTGAGGATTAGGACTCAGCTCCACGAATTGCTTATCACTCCTGGTTCGCTTCCTCCCTTTCTCTTAAGCCCATTCAACACTGACTTTTCACATTCTACCCAACCATACAACAGATACGAAATTCACCATGGTTGTCGTTCAAGATCCGACAAAGTAATTGTGTGGCTCGCCCCGCTGGAGATCCAGACAAGCTGAGGTGAGTCCCATGCGTTTTCCTGGTACGTGTCAGAGGAAAGGAAGGCATTTTGAGATGATGTCGGTTTGCTGTTCTCCAGCAATTTCCACCAGTACCCAGAAGAAACCAGTGATAAACCTTGGATCTTGCCTCACACCATACCAGGATTTATGGAGCGCTTGGTTGCATACGAATGGCCGATCAACAAACAAGCAACCCATTCTGCCACCCATTGTTGTGTTGCTTCTTGTGAGAACAGTGTAGTGTAGATAAATACATGTGTAATAATACTGCAACCCTCTTCTTCTGCCCATATAACCTTTGTTGTTGTTTGGCTGTGCGCAGCAAGCTGAGTCATCATCCGCAGCAGCACATAAAACACTTTCCAAAAAGAAAAAAAAAAAGAAAAAAAAGAAAAGAAAAACAAAGGTGACAATGGAACAACAACTGTCAACTGAACTATACTCAAACACTCTCATGGTAAGCAAACAGTCACAGTAAAAAAAAAACAAGAAACACAAGAAACACACTCACACAGGAACATCACAGTCTGTTCATCCCAAACAGGCGTACAACTCAATCAGCGAAAGACTCAGACAGGCGAAAAACCTGAACGAGGAACTCAGCGAGCACTTCAAGGAAAGAGGCCTGATGGAAGACCACTACATCAAATCACTCACCAAACTAGCAAAGAAACCCATCCACTCATCATCAGGATCAGCATCATCTCCACCGCTCAACCAACAATCCGGCCAATTCAGATATGACGACGACGACCAGGATGACCCCCAACAAGAGACCCACCAGCTGGTTCGGAAAATCTTACAAGAAGAACTCACCCAATCCATTTCATCCCACCAGAACTACCAATCCCAGTTACAGAGCCAAGTCGAAATAGCTCTCAGAAAACCATTCGGAGAAAACGAATCGCAGTTGAAAGCAACAGACGAACAACTGAGTTTGCTCGTTAAGAACTATGACGATGCCGAGCTAAGACTCAGTCGATCCACCCAGAAACTCAACTCGTGCTCCAACCTGCGCAAGATCCAATCACTCCAAACACGACAGAGTGAAGACCAACAGTCCTTCAACCAAGCCAAACAAGCCTGGGCCGAACATGCACCTCAAGCGTTCAACACTTACCAATCCATCGACGAACAACGTCTTCTCTACCTCTTCGAAACCCTCACCAAGTTCGAAACCATCCAGGCCGACCACAACCGTCAACTGATGGAGATCTCAGAACGTTCAACCATCTCTCTGCTCGCCTTCGATATACGCGAGAACATGCAACGCTTTGCGCTCATCAACGGATCTATCTCCGATCCCACTACCTTCAGCACCATCTCTACCAACCCTACGGCTGATCAACAACAAATTGACTCACACCATCCATCCACCTCCACACCAGCCCCTACCTCCACACCAGCCCCTACCTCCACACCAGCCCCCTCCAACTCTCATCGACCCACCACCAATTCTCCCCAATCCCCAATCAACTCACCCTCTCGTCAACCAGAGACCGGAGTAGATCCTGATCAACCCCCCGAATTACCTACCAGGCCATCTGGGTCTTCAGCCAATCGATCATCTGATCTAGAGGAACCAACTGGTACATCTGCACCATCCCTATCGGACCAACCTTCTACCTCCGCTCTACCCTCTTCTTCTTCTCAAGTCCTCCAAAGTAACACACGTAACTACGACCCCAACCATCCGGAAATACCTAAACTCGATGCTCCCAACATTTCCGTTCCCATTCGTCCCACCCCCTCCTCACCCGCCAACAAATCACAAAACGGCCTCCCGCCACGAAACCTATACGTCCAGCGTCAGCCTTGTGAGTGAAAACTATACCACTTGAACCCTTTTCAGGCTGACTGATATCTCCCCCTGACAGCCATGAATTCTATCTCTAACGGCTTGGATCGACCCCGTCCTTCAGCTGATGTCACTCGCTCGCAGAAATCCAACGTGTCGGCGTCCCATTTTAAGGCACCCTCTACCGGGCAATCAATTACTGAGAAGCTCTTCTCACGGGCCCGACTGACCAACATGCTCTCTCGAAATGCGAGCCACCAATCACACCCGGCCGAGCTGTCCTCCAGTACCACCAGACACGAATCGCCTCAACCCAGACCTCGGAGGAGTTCCAGTGTGGCGGGCACCGACTCGCCAGGGCACCTTCATGCCTCACAAGGCCATCAGTCATCAGCACATTTGCCCCTCCCCTCAGCAGAAGGGGGGTCCAAGACAGGCTGGAGCACAAGCCGACTTGGTCATTTCCTGCCTTCGTCCCGCCCACTGCTCAAGAAGAAAATTTCCCTCTCCAACCGCCGCTGGATGCCCTCATCTTCATCCTCGCCGGCAATCAAGAATTTGTCCCCCGCCGCCGAATCGCCCCTCAAGCCTGCCAGAGTCGACGCTGATGGATTTACTATTCCACCCGATCATCGTGATTGTGCTCCGTGGGATCAGGACTATCATACCGAAACGTTGACTACGGAGGATAGGACCGAGAGCTCTACCAACCCGAGGTTAAATAGCTCAACGACTAAGTGAATTATTTCCCCTCTGATCTTTTGTCCTCCTTCTTGCTGATAATACAAAATCTGTTTGATTTCCCCTCTCTAGTGTGACCAGTGCAGGTCAGGATCAACTGCATCGCCGCGATCGATCGGGTTCCGTTAGTACTACTTCTGGCCTGGGAGGAGGCATCCATCAATTCGCGATCAAGCCCTCGGCGACCGTAATGGAGGACCAGCATGATAACGAGGCCGATCGGCAGGCAGCAATTCAGCGAGTCCAAAACACCCTTGCATCATCCGTCGGCCCGTCGGTCGGCTTAGTCGGAGGGACGCGTCGGTCGAATGCGGCTCTACGAGGTCGGAGGGGAGATGGTCGTGGGGCGACAATGTACGATGAATCGCCCGCAGTTCCCCTCGCCGTTGCAACCTCACTCGTCCGTAGCGGCACCGTCTCTGGTGGATCCACCACCTCCAGCAGACCTCCCCTCGAATTCAGCCCCCCACCTACTGCCAAGCCTTCCATCGCCCAGCACTCCCCCATTGAGCGCTTTCCCTCACCGACTTACTTCTCGCGATCCCTTACAGACACGGGGATGGGCCAGTCTTCCTCAAACAACATGAGCCAACCATACACCTCATCGCCCGAAGTTCTCGCTGCCCCATTATCTCAAGCTCCTTCTACTCTGCCTGGTCCTCATCAGGATCCGGCCTCGAGATGTAACAGCATCACCTCGGCCATTTTCAACTCCAGCCTGGCCAGCTACGGTTTCCTCAATCTGGCCCCAGCATCCCTGAGCCACGACAACCCTTCTACATCGGCAACAGGCTCTACCAACCCTTTCTTGAATATGTCGATGAGCTCCGCCCTGTCCCCCACTGCATTCAACCAACCCTCCTCCTCCGCCTCTTCTCCCGTCACGCTTGATCATCCAGCTTCGGCTGTTGCTACTCTTACCGAAGAAACGCCCAAGATGAGTGCACCGAAGAAGAAGGAGGATGGTGATCATCTGTTGTCGGTGTACGAGAAGTTGAACGTGTTGATGCACCAAGGCGTGGTGACCAAGCTTCTGATCATTGGCGAGGTGACGATCTCGAGACGGACGGTTTCCCGGATCCTGGACTCGTCGGGAGAGAGGCGAGAGTCTTTGTCACTCTCTATTGGCGGACTGGAGGTATTGGAGAAAGTGATCTATCCCCACGACCTGCTCTCGCCTTGCGAGTCGGAGTCGACGGGGGATGAGGGCCCCCCGGAGAAGCGGAAAGAATATCGGCTGGACGTGGCGCGGGTTTCGGCCATGTTTGGATCTGGCGGCGGGCAAGGAGTGGAAGACAAGGAGGAGGGGCAGGAGGAGGAGATGTGTGTGCTGAAGTACAGGGTGTATCTGGATCCGAAGATGGCGTCTGAGGGGAAAGCGGGGCGACATGTGCCGTTGATAGTTGTTCCACGGTGGCGAAGTCGGGAGGACAAGACGGAGCTAGTGGTGGGGTACCGGGAGTCGGAGGCGTTCCGGGCGTTCCAACAAGGAGATGAGGACGGGGACGACAGGGACTACGGGCAGGCGAGGCTGGACGAGGTGCGGGTCAAGACATGGATCTTCAACCCGGCGGTGCAGCCGGCGCATGCGCTGGCCAAGACGGTGCAGGACCACCAAAGCCTGCCAACGGCCACCTTCCACGCATCCGAGAACTGTCTGGAATGGGTGCTCACCAAGGGCCTGCCGGACGGCCTGCCCCTCGCCGGCCTCCAGGGCAAGCTCATCTGTCGCTTCTTGCACCCTGAGCCGGACCCCGAGGCGCAGAAGGATCCCGACAGACAGAAGCTGCTCGACGCCTCCTGCGGCCCCGTCTCCGTCCATTGGACCTTGCTTGCTCCTCACACCCTCTCCGGTCTCCGCCTCTTCCTCCCCAATCCCGTCCCCCGCTTTCTCCCCTTTATCCTCCTCCGCTATCCCGTCCGCGTCACCAACTTCTGTTCCACTTTCTTGTGCCGCTGATCTCGCCATCTCGACGCTTCTTTTCTTTCCTCTCATTCTGTTCTCCCCCCCTCCCCCCTTCCCATCCCTGCTTCTCCGTCCTTTTTCTTTATCTGTTGAATGCTCCAATTCTGTTTCTTTTTTTTTTTTTCGGAGGGAGGTTGGCCACCTAATTTGCCTATCACATTGTCGACATCTCATATCTCTGTTGAACTCTTTTCTTCTTGTCGGTTGTCGACACGGTGGTTTTTTTTGGGGGGGACAGTGTGTGGTGTGTGACGCGTCAGATGTCTAGGGCACATGAAAAGACCTTCTGGTAGTAATGCACACACACACACATGAAACGTCCACCAACACCCCATGTGTAGTAGGCAAAACCACCATGCGAGGCTCTGCGTGCAGAAAGACGCGCTTTTTTTTGCACCGACATGGGGCGGTTGCGATCTGGACGAGACCAAGGATTTTCTGCCCAGTCGGAACAAGAAAACCAAAGGCGGTTGGCCGGGTGTTTTTTTTGGATAAGAAGAGACGCAGAAGAAGACGCAGCGCGGATCGCTGGGTGTGTCGCGTATGATCACGCTGCATCGATGCCATCTGCACAGCTCGTTTCCGCCGCAACCACTCGCCCGCTTGTTGTTGGGGCGTCTTCTTCCCCTCATGTCTCCCGCACAGGGCCGCCATCTTAAGCTCTCTTGTTTCGGTATCCTTGTGGTGAAGAATCGTGCGGCGGTTGACAAGAGACTAGAACAAGCTTTTATTTTAAAAAAAAACAAAAACGAAATTGATAGACCCTGGGCAATGGTTCCAGGTCCCCATGAGGGACCAAGCATGAGCTGGATGACAAGTACGGTGACCGTGTTGCGGAGAGAAGAAACCAGTAAGAACAAGCGGATGTATGTAGCACCACTCACAAGCCATGCACGACATATCTGTCTTGTTTTCTCTCGGTATGTCGCCGCCGGTTCCTGATGCACGGGGAATCTAGTGTACTCACACTCCTTGATTCCCTTACATGAAGCATGGACATATATTGCGTATGTCACGAAAAGACTATCCACTGAATCCTTGCAACCAGAAGCCCCAACAGAAACGAGTTTCTTTTTTGTTCCGCGCACACACACACACATGCACATATGTACAAGAGAGAGAGAGAGAGTGAGAGAGAGAGAGAGAGAGGGTGGGATCAAGCGAAGAAATATTTAGACTTGAGCACGTCGTGGATATCGAGATGACCGCGAGGAGGGAGGGGCGGGATGAGGTCTTGGAGAGACAAGAACTTGTGGGAGTGCTGCTTATCTGGGCAGGACGAGGGGGGAGGGAAGTCTTTGATGCCCATCTGTTTCAGGTCGGCTAGCAGCCGCGCCGTGAGGGCGTTCTTCGGCACCTTGTAACCCTCGTATCTGTGCTTGATCTGCTCCACCGCAGGGAAATCCACATCGTCCAAAATAAAAATCTGTCGGTTTATGAAGTGATAAGAATGGCACTGAGCCGAGGGAAGAGACTGACTTCTTGGGCTAGGTTGTCTAGGATTCGGGTGGTGTGTAGCCGCACAAACGACTCGCGTAACTTGCCGTTCATGGAGTCGACGGAGCATGCGTGAGTCCAATACGAGTCATGTACCGCCGCAAATGTAATATCCTAATCCAAAAACACGAAAAAAAAAAAAAAAAAAAAGAGATGACTTTTCTTATGCGGGAAGAAGGGACTTTACTTGGCAGGCAAGCGCCGTTAACATCATATGAGTGGCGTCGAGACTGTGGATAAAGTTAGGCGGGAATGCCGAGGCTTGGCTCCTCGAGTCAGCCTGCGCGGGTTCGAAAGGGTCGGCGATATAGACGGTCTGCAAGACCGTCTTAATCTGTTGGACCAAGGGAAAGGTTCAGAACCAATCATGATCATGACGGAAGAGAGAGAGAGAGAGAGAGAGAGACGGACTTGGGTGCGGTTCTGGGCGCGATATGGCTGGCATACCACGAGCCCCAAGGGCGTGGTCCATGTCATCGAAGTCATCAGCTCGACCTCCACATCCATCTCGGTCCCGCCGCCCGTGCGGCGCTTGACAGGTCTCGTCTTCCTGCTCTTCCCCTTGACCTCCGATGCAGCCTCCGTCGCACTAGTGCCCTCTTCCTCCACTTTCCCACTCTTCTGGCTCAGTATTTCCACACGCTCTGGCGGGATCGACTTGGACACTAGCCGCGCTACAATCGTCAACCACTTCTGGATGGCTACCGCCCCTTTAAACACCTCGCCTATCGACCGCAACACCTTACAACCCCCATAGATTAAAATTAACATCCTCTCTCTCTCTCTCTCTCTCGGCATAAAGCGGAGAAGACATACTAGGGTGGCTACATATGCTGCTGAGATGTATAAGTTGGGAATCGGGATCACGCCTAGATCCTTGAGTTGTCGCTTGATCTGTTCTCGAGCCCCGACGAACGTCACGCCTTTTTGTTTTGTCGGTTGAGATTAGTGAAAATCGATATGGAGAGCGGGATGAGGATGAATCTTACCATAAACAGTTGTCATTACCTACGTCCCGCGAAGAGAAAAAGTCAGAGCCCTAGAAAAACTATAGAAGAAACTATGAGGGAGAGAGAGACATACGGTTTGTTTGACGACTTTGCGCTTGATATGACCTCTGAGAGCTTTAGCAATATCATGACCGTTATCGGCGTCGAGCTGAACGAGTTTATTGACCTCGACGGCGACTTTAGAGTAGACATCGCCCGGTTTTTCTCCGGGCACCAGGTTCACCTCCTTGCCGCCGTCTACATCTCCTCCGAGTGCAGCATAGTGTTGCAGTCCGTTGCAGGAGCCGTCCTGGTGCACCGGCAGACTCGACCGGTATCGCCGGGGATCCGGGCTCCGTAGGGCTGCCGCTACTTCTATACATGCTGCCAACGTTTGCCATGGGTCCTCCGACTCCAACCACCATCGTTTTCCCTGCCATCTCCATTCTTCTCATCAGCTACAACCACTCAACATTCACTTTGTAACCCCCACAACTCACATCTAAAGGCGCATCCGCCGAATCGAAGACCTGCTCGAGATGCTCGTCAATAAACCGCGCTCGATCATCCAGATTGGCCTTGTCGTTCCCGTACTTGTTCGACAGATGTATCTTCAACCATCGTAGACCATCTGGCCCCAACTCTTTCTCCTCTGCAAACTTCAATAACCCCCGCGAGATGTCGTCCCCGATGTGGTTCAGGTTTGCCGGGATGGGATACGCTCGACCTCTGAAATCAATGTTGTGTGGGAAGTAAAATGTCTCATTTAAATACTGGTTCAAATCCAAAGAAATATGTGTTAGTACTTGGTTTCTTTGGTTCTAGAAATTGATTTTCTATTTTAAAAGTAGAAAAACGGACAGCTCTGGCTATTTCTAATTGATAATTGACAGAGCATCGTTGGCCGTAAGCGGATCTTCTACTAGCCAACAAGCTGCGATAGATTTCTTTTTTCTCGCCCTCAGACCTAGGATTTTCGATTTGAGAGGGTTCGAGATGATGGGGATCAGGATTGATAGGAGGAGTATTGAAGAAGAGTTTCTCGATTTGCTCGGGTTGGAGGTTGAGATGCGGGTCTCTGATAGGGATCCCAGCCAACTCGATACCGGCGTTCCAGACCCGAGTCATGGTATCGAAGATAGGTCTGTTGATTTTCCAGGCGGTTTGGCCCAGCTTATCCAGGGCTTTGTAGACCGACTCGAGTCCATTGTAGCGGTGTGCCTCCAGCAGATGAAGGGACTGTTCCGGCGAGTCTCGCGTCCGCATCAACGGTGCCCCATGTACCAGGTAGGACCCATTCTTCGGGTGTGTCCACGGTAGCGGGGGGCAGACCATGGGCAAGTATCGCGGATGTAAGGTGACATTTGCCGGGTCTCGGTCCAGTCGTTCCGCCACCGCCTCGTTCATCTTTGTCACTCCGACTCGCTTACCATCGAAGTATTGTGTTGTTTGATAGAACGCCGGTTGAACCTCCTCACTGAATATTTGAATCAACAGATGGTCAAGATGATTTGGAATTGGAAAACAAAAAGGGTGAGAAGACTGACTAGGTTGATCCATCCTCAAGAACTGTGCTGCGGGTAATCTTGGAAGTCTCCAATAAGCCACGCATGACCAAGGCACCGACTTTAGAGCGTTGGTGGATGGTCCAATCGAAGTTATCGCCATGAATAGCCTGTAGCTCGGAGGCATGGTTCTTGAGCTCGTTTTTCCAGATTTTCCTGACGGTATGATCGAGTGAGCGGCTCGCGGCTTGGTTAACATCCTCGTTTGCCAGCTTGATCGAGTTGAGGAGTTTTTGGTTGAGTTCAGGTATGGATTTGATGGTTTGGGCATACCACTCGTTCTCGATGGCTTTCCCTAATGCGATGAAGAGTCCGATGGACTTGGCACCGTCGTTGATCGTGCTGTTGCTCATCTCCCGAATGACCTCAACCACTGCCACCTTGGCGATCAGAGAGTTCTTCAAGACTTTGATAAAGTTGAGGTCCGTCTCGATCGCCTCTTTCTTCGAGTCTAGTACTGTTCCTTCCTCGTTTACCTCCAGTTGATCGAACCAGGCCTTGAGGTCTGCCCACCATTGCCACATCCAGGCCTGGAGCACCTGTCCACCATCCCCGTTGGAGAAACCAATCCCCCGCTCCTTGATTTCTTTATGGCCTTGGAACCATTCTGCTTCGGCTGAATCGTACCCTGCATATTCCAATACCATCTGCCGGTCATATGCGTTCGAGAAGGTTTGGCTGGCTGATTCGGGGATGGTGGATACGTTTGAAAGTAGATGTGATAGTCGCAAGGGAATTTCTCTTTCCAAATTGGGATCATCGGTTGGTTTGGATGGCTGTTGGTACAAAAAAAAAAGTTGGCTTCTTTCACATATTTTAGAAGAAATATGATGGCTTACTTTTCTGACCGGATTCAAGGGTATGGGGGTTTGCTGGGAGTCTGTATCTTGGGCAGGGGAAGATTCTTGAGGATGATCAGAGTGGATAGTAGCCCATCGCCGCTCGACGATCTCGACTTCCTTCAACACATCTTCCCTCGCAGCCTCGACAGCTTGTTGCTTGATGCGTGAGAGGGCTTCGTATTTTTCGAGGGTACCGAAGAAGGACTTGGTTTGCGAGATCATGAAGGTGATTGAGTCTAGGACATTGAGTAGGGTTGGAGGTAGACTGGTAGTGCTTGGGGGTTGGTATGTGTCTTGTAGGGTCGATGACTCGGGCAGGATCCATGGCATGTAGTCCAGTACATTGTAGAGGGGGTCTTTCAAGCTAGATTTTTTTTTTTTTTGGACAGTTTAAATGGAAAATCAGTTTTAATTAATAATGAGAATCATGTAGGAAAAAAAAGAAAATATTTTTCTTTTGTGAATTACAATAAGACACCTTTGAGAACGGCGGCCATGAGATGATGGTCGATTTGGGCCCAGTTTTTTCCATTAAGTTTGAAGTTAGTGAGCCAGTGGTAGAGTTGAGATTGGAGTAGGTGTGATTGAGAGATGTTGCCAATTGATTCTTGTTTGATGGCATGGATGAGTAATCTTCGTAGAAGAGAGCTGAAGATGGAAGGATGGATGACCTGGTTGAGTGTGGGTAGATTCATGATGTTGGATGGTCTTTGTGCTAGTGGGGCGGTGGATGGTGGTGGAGAATTTTTCTTCATTTGTTCTAGTAGGGTAGTTTGGAAGGTTTTGTCCCTGATGTATCCCAGACTGCGTTCGATCTCAAAGATGATCGAGTTGGCCCGTTGGATGTCGCCGATTGCGATGGATACGGTGAGTTGGGTGATCTGTTCCTGTGATCGTGAGGAGTGGAAGCCATTGTTGAATTGGGTGTAGTCGATGATAGGTTTGTGGTTCTTGCTCTGTCTTCCTGTGACTGATGTGGTTGTGGGTGGGAGTGGTGGTCTGAGGTAGTGTGTGATGTTTCCTAGATGGAATGGTGATTCGAATAGTGATGGCTGCTGTTGTTGTTTGTGTGTTGATATGGTTGAGAATGTTTTGTGATTCAGTTTTCGTTTGGTTTTTGTGATCATCATCATTGCTGAAGTGTCTCTTTGTTGGATGATTTATTTTTTTCTGAATATTTTTAAAAAAATATTTTGAAAATGAATATGCAAAATGACAAAAAGAAGTTTCACAGATTTGCATTAAATTAAATTAAATTAAAGCCGGTAAACCTATTATGTAATACAATAATGGAGAAAGACCAAGAAACGCACGAGCAAACGCCGGACGCGGCCCTGGTGGTACGTCCTTCGACGAGGGCTCTTCCTACTCAGCAGGAAAAGGACTGACGATGAGGAGCACGATCTATAGAACAAGATAACACGCTTCAAGGGGCTGCGGGAGCAGGGGATATACTTCAACGACAACCTGGTCCAGAGCAAGTCGTACCGGAATCCGAACATCTATGCCAAGCTAGTCGAGTTCCTCAACATCAGCGAGACCAGCACCAACTTCCATCCCTCCTTCTGGGACCCCACTGGCCTCCCCGTCTCCGCCCAAGCCGACTCCCTACGTACGCACATCTATTCTCTCCCCACAATGAAGCGTCCCCTCGCTGACCATGCTCGTGCTTGCTATGTACATAGGCCAGCTGCAACAGGCCCTCGCTGACGAGAAAGAGAAACAACGCACCAGCTCCTCTTCCAAACGCACAATTATCGAATTCGAACATCCCAGATCTTCTTCCTCAACCAACATTCCTACTAATAGAACCAACCTCAAACGCGAACGCGAACGTGACCGTGATCGGGATCGCGATCGGGACCGCGACCATCCCTCCCGACGTCGTGACCATTCTCCCTGAACTTGTTCTCCTCTCTCTCTCTCTCTCTCTCTGGACCCTTTCTCTAAGAGGTCTCTCAGCAGAGTAACGAAACCACATCACCCAACGCCTAGTAGAGATAAACGACGATGCGTTTATTAGTGTAATTCTTCTGTAACTTGTGCATAAACATGAGAAGTTTTTGTTTTTGATAATCATGAATGGGTTCATAACATCTCCTGCGGGAACTTACAAGAGATATAGTCACATGATCAAGAGAAAGATGCCTTGGATGATGATGGCATGAGCCAAGAGCAACTTAGGCTTGGCCGCTCTGCTAACCCCTCAGCCCAGTGCCAAAGGCATGAAGATGAACTTGTTCGGATTTACTTGGCAGGACGTGGTTGTAAACTACCATGCCAAAAAGCACAGCAAAGGCTATTCCACCATCTAGTTCAAGCTGCCACAGGGATACAGAAGAGCTTTGGGCCTGTATTTCTCATATCAGATCAGCTGTTATCTATGCTAGGAGGAGGTGCGCAGACCCTCTCTCTCCTGTCTAGGTTGAAATTCACCCAACAGACCCTCTCTCCCCTGTCTAGGTTGAAATTCACCCAAAAATTGGCTCTAGAATTGTTTGATTTCTGCCTGTTGTCCTGTTTTCTATTTCTGAGATTTATGTGAGGGAAACAAACTTTGCAAGAACCTCTGATGTGGGGGCTAGTGCCTACTATTGGTAATTGTGGGGAAATTTAAACTGACTCCTAAATTTTTAAAGAGTGAAGGATATGAGATTCACTGTGTGCACCCAATGTAATGCCCTGGAAATCATGGGCCAATTTTTTTTTTGTTCCCAAAAATCACTATAGTGTAGTGACTGATTGCCTTTAATTACTCCTACCAATTCTGCATCACATTTGGCTTTTTGAAGCTGGTTTATT
>SMGU01009866.1:0-15571 GCA_004348175.1 Puccinia novopanici
AAAATAGAAAAATAGAAAAATAGAAAAATAGAAAAATAGAAAAATAGAAAAATAGAAAAATAGAAAAATAGAAAAATAGAAAAATAGAAAAATAGAAAAAGAAAAGAGAAAAAGAATAAAAGAAATAATTTTTTAATGTTCAACATTTAAGAGTACCACACCACTTGGTATTCATCAACACCTCTCTAGCTGACTATTTGCCTCTCCAAACTTACATCCTTGCCTGCAAAGAATCTTGCATCCCATATTGGCATCTCTCATTTTTGAGGTTTAATCAATACATGCATATGCAGTGTGTCTGACAGGTTTAGGCTTTGAGTGACTGTCTAGTTGTTCAACTGGTCAAGGATTCTGTCGGACATCAGTTCTCAAAAGTTTTCAATCAACTTAAGTCATGAATATCAAGTCAAGGGCCCAGTTCAAATTCTTGGTGGAGCATTGAGTATCAACAGGTAACCAAAATTAAAAATCATTCAACGTCAATCCAGTACTCATTACTCAATCATCAACTTAAATAGATTTGGAGACTGTAAATCAATTCATGAGGATTGATTATCAAAAAATAATCAAATGTAGGCATTAGAGGTAGCTTTATATCTGTTATGACTTTATTATTTTTGTTAATGAATAAGATGTGTTTCTCTCTAGCTTGAATTCAGTTGTTTCTGGTTTGAGTATTATTGTTGTATCTCTCTTTTTTTTTCTTTAATTTTTTCTATCATGTTGTTATTTCTTGTTTATGTTTCCTCTCACCCTTGATGATTGATTTTTTATTTTATTCTTTTCTATTTTTCTATCTCCTAACTACTAGCTGCTGCTACTACTGGCTGATATTATAAATTTTCAATAAAGAACTCTCCACTTGTAAAACAACACTGATATCATGGTACATTTGCCATCTGATCTTTGTTGCCTCTTACATGGAGCCTGGAATTGGCATGAAAATCATCAGGCTTAAACATAGCTTGCTTCTGCTCTCCAGAAGCTGTAACTCTCACAATGCAATAGTTTTACAGCTCCTCATCCTATCAACTAGCCCAAGAGCTTCTTATGTCAATTTGTTGATTTTTTGGGTCAATACAAATTGTTCATGGGGAGACTGAAGCAAGTCTTTGAACGTCCTTTTTGCAAAAATAAAAATAAAAATAAAAATAAAAATAAAAATAAAAATAAAAATAAAAATAAAAATAAAAATAAAAATAAAAATAAAAATAAAAATAAAAATAAAAATAAAAATAAAAATAAAAATAAAAATAAAAATAAAAATAAAAATAAAAATAAAAATAAAAATAAAAATAAGTTGAGATGATCAAGGAACACAACATGTATTATAAGGAGATTTACCTTGGAAAATATTGCTTATTGGAAATGATTCAGAAAATCACTTAAAACCAAACTTGTGTGAATCTCACATCACACATTTTTACATTTCTTGCACTACAATTTTGTGAATGCAATTTCATAGCAGATATTAATCAGTAAAAAGTGGACCACTTATGTAGCATGGCATCTATGACTTGAGCTAGTCAGTAAGATTAATTTGAGGAGGAACACCCACTTACATCATAGAAAAGAAGCTACACAATTTTCCGCTGTACAGCCAGTACAAAAATGCTTGCGGACCTGGGGGTCACTTTTTTGATTTTTTTAGCCACTTTTTCTTTCTGCCACAGAGCCTGTATTCAACTGTACATTTTCCTTTATTTTTTTGTTATTTGGCTTCAGGAGGCTTGTATGTATTTTCTATCTGGGGCCAAGAGAGGGGGTAGTTCTCAAAAAGCAAGTTCAAATTAGAAAACACTTTTGGGTTGATGGTAAAGTCTGGAAGAAAGATGGAGAAATCATACATATTCAAGTAAGCCAATACCATCTCATCATCATGTATCATATTTTTGGCTAACCATCTGTTGCACCTCGTGTTAGCCCTTGGTTATAGTTCCTTTTGTGTGACCTTCCAAGTTTTGTTGTTACTCATTTTTTGTCTTGGGACATAGGGGAAATCATAGTGTGACATGCAATTCAAAAACATTTAGCCATTATCATTGGCATAGATCTCAATTTATGGAATCGAGTGGTGTTTGCATGTCAAACAATGAACACTCTTGCCTTCCATGGCGCGGCTCAAATGATCTGCCATGTAGTTTCAATGAATGTTTTTTCACACAAATAGTGGTGCGGTACAAAAGTAAGAAAAAGCCTATGGTAGAAGGCATAAAAGGCAAGGCTAAAGTGCACGACACGCGAGAATGATGCAGAGCTAACGAGTGAAATCAAAAACTTTGGTTAGGAAGCGAAATGAGTAGCAAGCAAGAGGGGCACATAGGGGAGGGCATACGTCTTTTGAGGTGCACTACTGCGACCCGTGTCCGCCCCAATGTTGTCCAGGGTCATTAAGGCCATTGTTTACTTTGCCATCCATAATTTGCCGGCGGTAATGGCTACCGCCAGAGCCGCCGGAATCTTCGCTAGGCGTACTGGGGGTTTAACGGCGATGATGGCCACCGCCATTAGTGCCGGAACCTTCGGGAGGCGTACGGTCAGCTTGACGGCGATGATGGCTGCCGCCAGAACCGCCTGAACCTTCAGGGGCTGATTGAGGGTAAGCCGCCACGCTTTAAAAAATATTTATAAATCAGCTTGGGAACAATTAAAAAAAAAAAAAACTTGGAAAATTCATCACTTACTCAGCTGGTAAACTTAGTCTAACTAAAAAATCACAGGAAAGGGAAGGGAAAAAAACAGACAGTCAAGAAATTGTGGATTCAAAAGCCAGAGATGCAGAGGCTCAACATACCAGCAATCAGAATGCAAGCCAAATAAACGATGCAGTACATGTTGGTAAAAATGTTGGGGTGTCGGTAGACAGTAAGAGGGTCGGAAATTGAAAGGCGAAGCTTGAACGAATGCAGATTAAACGAGCGGATAATTGGTTGCCGATTGGTTAACCGGTTAAAAGAGAGACGGTCTCGTCACGTTACTGGCAAGCTATGTACAGCGAGGTTATTGAGAGATGAAGCTGAAAGAGTGGAATGAGGAGGTATTCAAGAGGCACCAGAAGAGGGCCCTTTTATGGAAGCTTTTTCCAGGGGGCATCCTGACCCTTACACATGCAGCTGTCACTTGAAGACTTCTGAAGGTACCATTAGAAATCATGACAACTGTTTCAAAATGCAAATCGACTGGACAGAACACTTCCGATTCGCGGGGTGAGCCCAGCCCTCGCCAATCTGATGCGATCAGCTCCCGGCGGTTCGCTTTCCTTGTTCAATCCGACTTTCTCATTGCCTGCCCCATTTCTTACTTTCCATCTTCTCATCTCCATTATTATGCCTCTATTTCTTTGTGCTCTAGTCTGATTTAGTCTCCCTTGACATTCTTTAGTGAGAGATGTATCTGAAATATAAACCGGAATGGCAATTATAACCTAACACATCCAACTCAGCAAAGTGTTGGTTGGAACCTATCGACAATGTGGACTCCCAGACCTGTCCATCATGAATGAAGGATGGCTGATATATACGAGGTTGAAGTTGAGAAGCACGATTCTTACTATTATCAAATGGATACAGTGAAATACTGTTAGGCATGGCCGTCCTCATAGTTCAAGTCATAAGGAAAGGAAGTGTCTGGTGGCAAAGGAGCTCCGGGCTGTTAATTGAACCCGCGAGCTTTTAGGGTGAGGGATCCGGGTTAGCTCGACTAGAACCGTTCAGCAATAAATAGTTATGTTGCTGTTGCGCAATGAACAGGTGACTCTGAGCATGTTTGCTGATTATTTAACAGCTGTAGTTGTCCTATACGAACCCCCTAGGAAATTCTGAAAAGAGTGTTAGATCACCACATCGCAGATCTGCCCAACAAATTATGGTAACCCAGATCAAGCTACCGTACTTCATCGAAGCCAAGTTTTCCCCGTCAAGCCAGTACTTGGACCACTCAGGCTACAGTCAAGTGTTTTGTGCAAGGCAACTTGCCAAGCTTCAGACAAGGCACCTGCAGTCATTGTGAAAAGAGGTCCGGTGGAAGCCTGGCACAATGATCATCAAGCTTATCCCACCCACTTTAGAATCTGATGGGCACTAGCATAGAGAAACTTGTGGAAGCTCCAATCTTGAGTGGACGTTGTTGATCTTGGAGAGGTCGTTGTTGCTCGCAAGACAGAGCAGCGCGGCGAGACGCGAGGGCTTGACATGAACTGAACGACGGACTTGAAGAAAAGTGACGAAACAAGTCTCAGCGGCATATATGGGAGAGTACGATATGTATTGCTGTGAATACATTCCCTCAGGCCAGACAAGTTGAAGAAAGTAAATACATATTTAAAATCTGTTGTCGTGAAGGTTATGTTGGACAGAGGCTACACACACGCGTTGAATTTCCTCTCATCAAGCAGTAATATCTCCGACCCAAATTAGGACCTCACGAGCGATTGGCAAGACGCAATACAACGGAGACGCACAGCTGAAGCCACGTAATTATTGACATCGGCAGGCGTTGGCGGGGGACTTGAACAACCCAGCTTGGAGCAGCCAATAGTCGCAGGTGGAAGGAGGACATCTCATAGGTTATAATCTGGGGCAGGACATGATGAAGCAGCTCCTGCTCGCCAGATGTGTTCTCCTCTGGAACGCCTGCTTCTTCCGCCACTTCCTGGTCCAGGCCGGCTCGCCTCAGCCGCATCCTTCCGCGGTCGCCAGGCCCTCGCCACCGCTCCAATTCTCCAGCCCGCAGGCTCACAAATTCTCCGTCCCGACCAGGCTTCCACAGATGGACTTCGACATCGACCCCAGGTAACACTCCCTCCTTTTCTTGCGTCCCCCGTCTCCCTCTCCAAAAAAAAAGGAAAAGGGCTCTTGGCTGAGAACCCCTCAACACACGAATGGACAGCTACGCGGGTCTCATAGATATATCGAAAAGTCCCCACGAGCAAGCCAAGATGTTTTTCTGGTTCATCCCGGCACAAAATTCGGGAGGAGCCAATCATTTGACCCTGTGGAGTAACGGAGGACCTGGATGCAGTTCCATGATTGGCGCCTTCCAGGAGAACGGCCCGGTAAGCCCCATCTCCCAGCGATTAAAAGGAAAAAAAAAATTACTTGCAGCTCGTTTCTGAGGCATGGGAGGTCAGATTATGTGGGATCCAGGCCGGACAAAAGGGGTCAAGAATCCGCTGTAAGTCGGCCTCGGGTGATATCCATTTTTCAAGAAAACGAAAAAAACAAAACAAAAAAAAACCCTGAAGAGTAAAGAAGATTCTCATACCGTCATCTGGTAGCTCGTGGCACACACGCTCCAGCATGCTTTACGTCGATCACCCGGTGGGCGTGGGGTACAGTGTGGGCAATGTGGTGATCGAGAACGAGGTCCAGGTCGCGGATTATCTCTGTCGGTTCCTTCTGGCCTGGCTCAAAGTGAGCGCAAGCTGTCTTTGTCTCGCTAAAAACCTCCTCCCTCCTTCTGACTTCTGACCAAAAAAATAAATAAATGTTTCCGGCCCTCTTCTTGGTGGATGAAAGGTTTTCCCTGAAATGGCGTGGAAGAACTTCTACCGTTTGTCATCGTTTCAAATCCTGCCAAACCAGTCGCTGGATTGAGTCGACTCAATAACTGTCTTGATTTCCATTAGTCGCAGGAGAATCGTACGCTGGGATGTATCTGTCGTACACCGCCGCAGCCATCCATGCCAACAAACATCAACTCCCACTCTCCTTACAAGGTCTCCTACTGATTGATGCCGTCTTTTCTGAGTAAAAAATCCTTCTTGTTTTTTCATGCTCATAAATGGGACGCCCACTTGATTGATTGATGGAGTTTATTTTCCCCCTACACAGCTCTCTTCTCCAAGAACAAGTCCCACTGTATACATTTGTCGAAAAAGTATGTTGTCAAGTTCTCTGCATGGGACTTTGGAAGAGAGAGAAGCCGTGTACTAAAAGAAAAGCGTGCATATCATGCAGCACAAAAACACGTTCAAATTCGATGAACGCTTCATGGCCAAGCTAAACGAAACGGACAAAAGATGTGGATATTCAGAATACCTTCATAAGGTTAGCGAGTCCACACCTGATCAAGTAAACCCATGTCCATGAGAGAAGAACAGCACAATACTAATTCCTTTTTTCGTGTAGCATTTGGTCTATCCTTCTCGTGGCTTCTTGCCCGAGTTAACTCTAGTATGTCATAAAAACACCGTTCTGCTGAGACACCACACGTCACGCTAAAGAAGCCGTCTACTACGCAGGCAACCTCACCGCAAAACCCTAAGCAGGTTAAACCACAATGTAATATAGTCACGATGGTAGGTGGCTATCAACAGAAAAGGATGCGACAATGAAATATACTGAGAGCTTGTGGTTCATTGACACACAGATGAACCTCCACCTTCCGGCGGGATTCCAGACCTAGTCAGTGACACAAGCACCATACGAAAGGAGAAAAAAGAAACGTTATTATTGAAGTTAACGTCCATCCTATGCATGCAGTAATATCATGTGGAGGAAGGCCTTCGACTACGCGCTGGATCCTTTCCTGACCTACTTCGACATGCTTGATGTGAAGGATGCGTTCAACATCAGCGGCAAGAGGAAATGGCGGGCGTGTATGCGGTCGTCGGACAAGTCGGTAAGGGGCGGTTTCCTAATGCGCGATGCGAGGGGCCAGGTGAGGGTTAGCGAACAGAGAGACTGAGCAGACACGCATAATCATTCTTTTGTGGTGAAAAGCTTTTCCCCAATGGAGACCAGTCACCGCCTCCGGCGTTGACGGTGCTGCCGGAGGTGATCAAGAGAAACAAGCGCACCGTTCTGGCCCAGGGCAGTCTGGACGCCATCCTGTTTATGGACGGGACCAAGCTGGCACTGCAGTGAGTGTCACGCCTCTCCATCCACCCAGACACCCATTCCGGGAGAGCTGACACGATGTGTGGTTGTTGTTGTTCGTGGTGGTGGTGGCTAGGAACCTCACCTGGAATGGCGCGACGGGATTCCAGAAGCCTATTGAGCAGCGCTTTTCGCTCGGCGGGAAGCCGGCCGGGCGATACGTGAGAGCCCCTTCGCACCAATGATTTTTTTTCCTGCCTTGCCGAGGACTGATGGCCTAATGGATGCGCAGAACACGGAGCGAGGGTTGACGTATGTGGAGGTGGACGACTCGGGACACAAGTTGCCACACGACAAGCCCGACGCCGCGCTGCAGATATTCGCCTTCTTCTTGGGCCAGCTGGGCTCCCTCTCTTCCCCGGAATAATCCTCCTCGTCCACAGATTCGTTCTTTCTCTCTCTCTCTCTGCATCTTGGCACTATCGTCATTCACTCAATCTAACAAAACCCATGAGCTATTGGGTCCAAATGTGTATACGCTCTCTTCGATTACAGTGCATCAAGAGACATGCAAGAGATTTTATTGGTTTGGGACTTCTCCAACATGCACCAAGGATTGGCATGTCCCCGCGCTCAAGAGGGGGTCTTGTCGAAGTTTTCTAGTGAGAGACGTACCGGTTTAACGTAGCTGAGGATCCATGCTTCGGGTCACGATAAATAAAATTACATGCAGCTTAGGAATATAGATAGTACATCGATGGTAATAATAAATTGGGGGGGATTTTACTCTGGCAGAAGTTTGTAGAGCAGACCCTATGAAAACAAAGCCATTCGATCAGTCAGGATAAGGTGCAGCAAGTCAGAGAAGTGAGGGCGGGAACATACGTCTTTGTTAAGTTTGTCAGCTTTTTTAGCAGCGACGAGTGCGGTAGCGCATTCTCTAGCTCTATGCATGGGGAGGGTGGGTTCGAGTTTGACCATCTCTTTGATGAGTAAGCCGTTAGGGTAAAGTTTGAGGAGGATGATGACCAGTTCCATTTCGTGCCTGTGTGGTTGTTGTTCCCTGAATTTGAGTGGCAATGCTGGCATGATTTTCTCTGTGAATTTCATCAGTTGTTTCTGTTGGTTCTTGTTGGCTTGCGTGTAGTTCTTCGGTTTGGCCCCAGTTCCTCGTTGTTGATGGGTTGGGTTTTTGTGATTTGGTGGGTGGGTTATAGTACTGCTGGTTGATGCTTGGTTTGTGGATCTGTTGCTGATGGATCTGTCGTTGGATATGAATGATTCTTCTTGATGACTGTACAAGTAGTAGTGCCCGGTGTCAGTCTTCTTAAAAGTAAGGAAGAGATTGGTGTATTACTGACTTGTTGTTGTTGTTGGTTTGGATAGGTTCTGATTGTAGTTTCTTTGATTCTTCTTCTAGTTGAGCCAGTTGTTTTTGTGCCAGTGCGTCCTTGAATGATCTTAGTTTGGGTGCTTGATCGAAGTCAGTGAGATATGAGTTGACGCGTAGTCCGTAGATGAAGGCGGCGAAGGCTTCGTTGAAGCCGTCTAAGTCTTGGCATACCAGGTCGAGGTTGGATAGGTTGATGTGTAGGTCGGTGATGGCATCTGAGAGATCGGCGAATAGTGGTGCGAGATGGTGAAGATGTGCTGCTGGGTTGGTGGTGGTTGTTGTTGTTTGTTCTTGTGTTTCGTTTGAGCGTGAGTTTGAGAGTGTTTGTGTTCTTAGAGAGTTCCTTGATACTCGCTTGAGTCTATGATTGAGTGAGTGAGTGAGTGTCAAGTGAGTTGGTAGTGTCAAGTGTGTGTGTGCTTACGGTGTTTTTGGTGCTTTGTTCATGGTTTCCTACTTTTTTTATATTTTTTTTATTTTTTTTGGTGCAGTGTCATACTATACCACCCTCTCTATGAGCATATTACCACCCTCTCTATGAGCATACTGCCCTCTCTATTAGCATGTCCCCCTCCCTATTAGCATATCCCTTGCTCAACTTCAGCTTGACTCTTCTCCAGCCAACTTGACTCTCTCCACTCCTTCAGCAACCCTTTCCCTACTCGCAACACGAACCACCAAAGATAACAAGCAACAACAAACACAACATGTAAGCAGGAACCATCCCAGCTATCACTCTCCAAAGCACCACTCACCCATCCAACACACACACACAGGTCATCCGAACTCTGTCCTGTCTACGCCCCATTCTTCGGTGCCATGGTAAACATCACTCCCCAACTCTCACTCTAGTCATCATCCTAATCGACTCCTCCTCTCCTCCAGGGCTGCACTGCCTATCGTCTTCACCTGCATCGGTGCCTCTTACGGTACCTCAAAGTCGGGCGTCGGCATCAGCGCCATGCGTCCTGAGGCCCGATCTGGTACGTCATCCTTGATCATCATCTGGCCCCAGACCACCACCACCACCACCTACTCACCTTGCTACTACCTTGCTTGCCCCGATCCTTCCCTCATCTTCCACCTAGATGATGAAATGCATCATCCCCGTCGTCATGGCTGGTATTATCGCCGTAAGTAGCTCCCTCATTGGTCTTCCTAAAAAAAAATAATTACAATAAGACTCACTTTGCCCTTTGACTTGCGGCCTGTAATAGATTTGTACGTTGGGAGAAACCATCACATGAATCACTCACAGGCTGATATTTGACCAAAAAAAAAAAAAAAAAACCCATCCACAGACGGACTCGTGGTCTCTGTCCTGATCTCGGGATCGCTGCAATCTCCAATGCCACTCTACCAGGGCTTTGTGCAACTTGGCGCCGGACTGTCCGTCGGTCTGGCAGGTCTCTCCGCCGGTTTTGCCATTGGGATTGTGGGCGACGCGGGGGTCCGTGGTACGGCTCAACAACCCCGTTTGTTTGTTGGGTGAGTAGTCTTCCTCCCCCCCCATTCTTGGCTTGCCCCCTGACCTTCTCTCTCGACTAACCGAAACCCCCCTTCATCCTCCCGCGCTCACCTTAGAATGGTCTTGATTCTCATCTTTGCCGAAGTCCTGGGGCTTTACGGGCTGATCGTCGCTTTGATCCTCAACACCCGTGGCTCTCAGCACCCACCTGTACGTCCCTCATCATCTGGTTTGAACCACAGTATACGCCCTGCCAATCATCACTAACACTTGCTATCTGTTGGACAACGCTTAGTGTTAAAAATCGGTTTCAGCTCACTCCTGATCTAAAACTAGATAATGAAATTCACTGTAAGTTTCGGAAAGTAGTAGTGGAAACCTGTTTCTCCATGCACGCTTCCCGATGGCAAACCTTATGTCCCTCTTGTTCTTTGTTTTTTGGTTGTTGTTTTTTCCCTTCCTTTTTTTGATATATATATAACAAGTTCCGCTTCTTCCTCCTTTTTTCTTTTTGTGCTAATTAAACGAACAAGAAAACCACCACCTCCCCAAGATCATGTCAGACAACAGCATTAAAAGAAGAAAGGACAAGAATCTCGCCTCATGTTTTAGAGAATATCATCCCGTCGTAATCAGTTTCTCTTCTGCGTCCTCATCATCCTGTGTTTGTTGCCCCACACTGTTCATCCTGATGCGTCCATCTTGAATTCCAAGGGAGACTTGCGCTTGAGATGTTTCCCTGCCCTCCGTTGGATCAACGTGTAAATTATCCACCCAGGATAGGGTCTGGTTGTCTTGCATCAATGGCCTGAAATATCAAGTTAGCATGCTTGAGTGTGCGAGCAGGACGGCCATTTGTTGCGGCCGCACAAGGCGGCAGGCTCTTCAGGCTCAGCATCGTGTGGGTCCCTCTCTGCCGGCCCGGGGGCCGTGTGGGGTTCCGGTCGGCCACCGCCCTCTGTCCGGCTTCTTCCGTTTTCCCCTTCGCTCTTGATTCTCTCTCCTCTTTTACTCACAAAGGAATGCATGTCTGTGGGCACGGCTTGGCGCCCGTCTAGCTCCTATCTATGAAATCCGCCACAAATGTGCTCATTCCATTTCATCTTCTCGGGCTGCCATTGTGTTCCATTTCTTCTTGAACTGTTTTCGAGTCGCAAAATGCAGGATGTACTTTGTCCTGCACCCGTTTGGTTGGGTCGGAAGAGTGCAGAAAACGGGGTAAGATTAAGGAATACAATGGGTACATAATTCTTGTGGTTCAATTCAACAAAATAAAACAAATAAACGACAAGGGTGCTAGCAGTTCCAGAAAGGCATGGAATCGGTGCAGGATTATGAGGGCGCAGGTTGCTTGACTTTGTGTTGGTTGATTTCTTCCCTGAAATTCGAAAACACTACAGTTCCCCCCCATCCAACCAAGAAACAAAAAAAAAGGAGATTTCAACAAGGGGAAACAAGGAGGGGGGAAGGGGAGAGGGAATCAGTTTCGAGCGATTTCGTAGACGTAGACAGAAAGGACTGAACGATTTTTCTTGTGGTGTTTAGGATTCGTGGTGCGATAGAAGCCCGTGTCCAGTTGGCCGCCTTTGCGTTTTTTCGAGGTGGGATTATCGGGGGAATGTTGGGTGTTGGTTGGGAGGGATTTGTGGAAAGTGCGATGCATGACTTTGACGGCAGCGTGGGCGTCGCGATCGGCCATAGAGGACTGGGCGTAGGGGTCGGGGCGAGCAGGTTGACTAGAGGGGTGGGCGGGGAGGGTGTGGTCGATGGCGGAGCGGCCGTGATGGCCGCCACGGGCGACGACCGTCCATCCACCGCCGTCCTCGGCCTCGGGGTCCTGGTGGGAGCCGTCGAGGGGCGGCGCAACTCGCGGGTCCTGGGGCAGTGGCGACACCTGCCCGCCCTCCCACGCCGCCATCCATCGGTCCGTGTACTCCTGCACCTCCTGTCTCCCCCGTCGCCCCCGGCCTCGTCGTCGCTCGTACCCCGCCATCCAGCCCTCCTGCCTCGTCCACCCCGCCGAATCTTCCTCGCTCACCTCATCCACCCTTCGTTCCCCCGTCACAAATGGCGCCGCGATTCCTAGTCGTAGGTGTAACGGCATCAAATCCTGCGAGCCCGTTCGTTGTTCAATCCTCATTCTATTCCTTCAGACAGCAAATCATCTACACATCAGCATATCGTTCATGATGCATAAGGTAGCTTGATGTGCTTACTTATTATATATTATATATTGGGTTCCGTCGTGACTAGGTTGCCCATCCGCCGGAAGTATTTGTCGAGAATGTCACTGCGTTGGTGATTTTGCATAAATATTTATTCAATATATAATTGTTGAGGCGCGGCGCAGTGGGAGGCTCGAAAGCACACTGGATTCAAGCACCAGGTTGGAGGGTGTGGCCAACTTCTGAAAAATCAAAGAAGTGCCTCATGCATCACGGGTTAGCCATATCAAGCTAAGAAAACATGACCTCATTTTCAGGTTATGATCACAATGCCTCCTAACTGCACACTAAGAAATCTGCAACCTTATCACCTACAACCTTTCCCTTCCAGCCTCACCTTCTTTTTTCCTACCCATACCACAGGCACCCCTTGTTACTCACTGGTACCTGACAGGAGGTGGAGGGTGTGGTACCAGTTTCCTGGTTTTCCCAATGAATTAGAAAGTTACCAGGTGCCAGATGCCCATTTTGAAATCCAGCTGCTAGTCCCAGATTTGTGTCTGCAATGCCCTTACACAAGTCACATAGTTGGCTCTGGGGTGCATAAGCCCATTGCCAATTGACCTGCATGAGTTTCTAAAACTAAACACAAAATCTGTTCAAAGAAGAGAGCAGCAGATTTATATGCCTAAATAATCTGATGGAATGGAATTATATACACAATCTTGCCATGAAACAAGTTGGGGGAATACAGATTATTTTTCCTGTGACATGAAGGCTGCAATTATAACCATTTTTTTGAAATATTTTTAAGCTGAGTTTGGAAAGTATTTGAAACCCTGGTAATGATTGATTTATCAACATAATAAGAAAAGTCAAAAGATTCCAAATCCTGTTCACATACTGGGTGCAGTTATGAATACAAGGGACCACACAATAAAAAAGCTGCCAACTGCTTGCTCCACTTACCAAGATTGCCACACAAGAAAAGTGGTGAGGCAGGTTTCCTAAATTAGCAACCACTCAAGCAGATAAGCATTAATCTGATATCAATTGAGGATTTGGTGTGCCCTCATCAAGGAGAGGGTGATCTATACCATACAATGTTGTCTTTGAGACCTGCAATTCACAACTGCACTGGGAGAAAATCCCAATGAGATTGAATGGGTGAAAGAAAGATATTCAGAAATTGAAATGATATCTGATAGTTAAGGCATTTCGGAATTTGAACCATGCAGTATGGATACATCCCAAAATGGGTGTTTGGGACTTCATTCTGGGGCCAAAACTACTGGGCCACAATACTACACTGTGGTTTTTGACCAAACATTGCCAGCATATAAGCAACCCTTTTTTGGGATTGAAGGTGTTTCAGTTTTAGTGGCTTTGTTAAATTGCTACACTACACTTTCCTGTGCTACAGAAATTTTAGTGGTATTTTTCCAATAAAAGTCACTTTACTGCAGCATGGCAAGCCTAATTTTTGGGCTTGCTGGGGTATTTTTAGGGTCTTTCACATGCGAACCACCCAAATTGAAGGTGCTACCCACCCTGGTGTCATGAAGACATCAGGGTGGGTTGCACCTTCAAAAGCTGTGTTGCAAGGGTGGGTTGCAGGTCAAATTTCTAAAAATGTGGAATATTTATTATTATTTTTTTGGGGGTCAAATTGAAAGATACTTGATGATAATGAAATTTTTCATACACATTTTAGGATGGATAATTCAATGGTAAAGTTTATTTTTCCCCCAAAAAAATTATTTTAATATTTTGGCACTACAGCTGGATTTCTGAATGTTTTTTTTTATTGAAAAGCATTTTTTTTTTTTTAAATTTTATTCCCACATTTCCAATAGTTTTTAAAAAAAATGGTTAAATTTATTTCAGGTTAAATTTATCAAATCTCACTTTTTTGGGGGTGTCATATTTTTTCTTTGGACTTTTTTCACAGGTTTTTTTTACAAGATTTATTGAATTTAACCTTAAATAAATTAAACCTTTGTGTTTGAAACTATTGAAATTGATCAAAGTTAATTGCTTTTCAATCCAAAAAAAACATTCAGAAATGCAGGTGTAGTACCAAAAATTATTAACATATTGTTTTTTTTGGGGAAAAATGAACTTTACCATTAAAGTCTCTGACCTAAAATTTGTATGAAAATTTTTTCTTATTATCAAGTATTCTTCAATTTGACCCCCAAAAAAATAATAAAAAATATTCCAAACTTTAAGAAATTTGACCTGCAACCAACCCTTGCAACACACTTTTTGAAGGTGCGACCCACCCTGATGTCCTCATCACGCCAGGGTGGGTGGCACCTTCAATTTGGTTGGTTTGCATGTCAAAGACCCTAGTTTTATCATGATCTTGTGAACAGCTAAACAGTTTTTCCTGTTAGCTATTAGCAAAAATGTGCTATTCTGATGCTAAAATTAGAATATAAGCTGTCTCAGTGTTGCTAAGGCTCACAGTTTTTTTAAAAAAAACATTTCAAAATAACCTCCAAGGGTGGGATTGAGTGATTTCAAAATTTCAACAAAAGAGAATAAAAATATCACTCAAAAACAGTTCAAAATCTAACTTAAAATTACTTCAAATATGGTTTATGATTGCTGCCAAAGCTGCCTCCAGTGCTGATTCATATCATACACTTTGTATGAATTGATGGAAATTACCCATAAGGACAACAGTCACATTTTCATGAAAGTGAAGTATCACAGAGGTAGTTCTGAACTTTCAATGGATGAGACTGAAATCTCACCTGGGCTTGAAGTGCATTTACTTCCCAGAGCTTCTTGATGGTTTACTACTTTTTTGGGATTTTTTTCCTCTTTATTATCATTTTTGAAAGCCTCCTAATTCATTACCATAACATCTTGAAAATATATTTCTTTTGAATTTACAATTTTTAGGACTGAATGAAGAGATGATTTGTTTTCAAATGTCTTAATGTCACATGTCAACTTAGGATCATCTTGAAGTCTCAGAAGCTGCTGCCCAGAATCACCTCAAATTCAACCAAAAATCTATCTTGGATGTGAAACAATCAACCAATGAGAGCTTGACATTTCTTTCACCCAAATGCAATCAAAAATTTGAATTTTGAATTTCAAGGATTGACCAACAACCCTTCCTTAGCAATCCCTTGACCTTATCAGATTCATCAGTCACATCTCAAACCCAATCACTTGGCTAGCTCCGCAATAATCCTTAGTCCAACTTTCAATTCTTAGAAATAAATCCAATAATTTATTTTCCTGGCACAAAATCATTCATTGAAGATAATTTTCAACACCAGCAATAATCCCTCAAGTAATCATTGGAAAATCATTATGAACATTGAGTGGATCATTATTTTTGCTCTTCTGGCTTGTTTGAAGCACATTCCCTCCTTGTGAAATAATTTATTTTTTATGTCTCAAAACAATTTGCTTTTCAATTAATTCTTTTACTATTGAATGGTATAAAAATGGCCCAGCTTTGCTGTTAAAATGGAGTCACATCACCTTTTAACTGATTTTAATTCCTGAATTACTTTTGGAAACACTGGAAAAGCTATACTAACATGAGAATTAGCATAGAATAGCCTAGCATGTTTTTGCATTTTTGCTAACAGCTAACAGTAAAACCTGTTAGCTGCTCACAAGAGTGCACTAACACTGCCCGGTCCCCAGCAAACCCAAAAATTGGGCTCTTTTTTTTTTTTTTTTTTTTTTTTTTTTTTTT
>SMGU01009867.1:0-18858 GCA_004348175.1 Puccinia novopanici
TCCATTTCCACTCCTCTAATCCCATTTCCACAACCCTAGTTCCATTGGCCTCATGTAATTCAATATCTTGGGTACTATCACTGCTTTTCTTTTCGTGGATCTCTTATCAAAGCTTGTAATTTAAGATCTTAGGTACTATCACTCACTGCCGTTTCTTCGTGGGTCTCTTATCAAAGCTTATTCATCCGAAAATTATTCTTAACATTGAGATTTCATGAGGATATTTCCCGTGAGGGAAGAGAATTGATTCAGAAGGAGCTTTCCTGATCTTGATTAGCAACATTTTTTTGGACATATCTCGCACTGGCAGCTTGCAAAAAAAAAAAGAAAAATTGTGATAAGCGGAGATGAGTACAGCCGGGAGCCCCGGGAGAGGCCCGGGGTGCGCTATCTGAAGACGCGGGGAAAGCTTTGCCGTCGGAGTGAGCCGTCGCAAATGGTTTGTTCATCTTCATCTTCGACCCAAGACGAACGAGCTGGGGCAGACTACTACAAGATACTGCAGGTGACGAGCGATGCGACTCCCGTGGAGATCAGGACGGCCTATCTCCGACTAATCAAACTCCACCATCCGGACAAGCTCAAGCAGCCAGCTCCCCACCATGCATCAGTCCATCAGCCCACTCACTCCCGACCCTCCACCGACCATCGGCTCGCCCAAGAGTTGATAGATGCTTATTCCACCTTGAAAGATCCTTCCAGGAGGAAAGACTATGACCTTGCACGTCTGAAATCACCACCTCACGGGAGCCAGCCTTGTTCGTTCGTCCACACGACCCTAGCACCTATCGACCGTCCTCTATGGAGCTGGTTAGACTGACGGAATGTCATCCCGGCCCATCCATAGCATCATTACGATCTGGTCCCAAGATCGTTTCGCAAGTGCTCGATCTGTCGGAATTCACACAACTGGAGGATGAGGGCCCAGATCTCGCCGGCGAAGAGCGGTTCGTGTTCCCTGCAGATGTGGCGGACAGTTCTTGATCGGCGAAGATCTCATGGACGCCGGCATCGACATTATCGGCTGCGATGGCTGCAGCTTGGCCGTCAAAGTCGAATATCAAGCCGCATAGTTCACCCCCCAAACATACAATTGCGCCGTACCTTTGTTTGAGTCCTCTCCGAACTACTCTAGTCTTCAAATCAATCGCTCGAGCGTGGGCCCTTCGTCCTCCCTCCTGCGTCATCTTCTAGATGTCCATTTTCGCATGAGAACCTATGGCTAAAAACTTTTTAGTCACCACTGGCTCAACAACAACTGAACCCGCTCTATCGGCCGCTTTACAGTTCCAAGGAAGATTATGTCACCTCAAGCTCATGAAAATCAATTTCAATGGTCAAAACGTATCATAGGAAGTTAGCCCGCCCGAAATGGTCATCGCTATTTTAGCTGTGTGTTATAACTGGCTCCCCCCTGAACTGCATTTTATACCGTAACTGATGAGTGTTATTTGAGAAAGATGAGAATATCCTTCTTATTCATTTCTCCTCATTCGAAAAAAAAAATTAGAGAAAAACAAGAGGACGTGAAGCCATCACAAGCTGAGCACATGGCAATGATATAAAAAAAGGCCCTTTTTCATTCAATCACAATTGCCTGTTTCTTTTTTCAATCAGAAACTACTGGACTTGTGGGCATCTTATGATTAATTGGAAACGAATCCCAGCGTTAATGACCCTCGCCCAAACAGACCAAAAACAAAAACAAAAAAGGTTTGATGGAATAAATGAGTGACATCCATGGATGAAACGCGGCTATTTGGAAAGTACCATGTACTGTGATGCTGCAAATGAGGATGAGAATAAGGCAAGTGAATCTTAGTCGAACCAGACAAGTTCTCAGAGAGTTCAGATTTTTATAAGGGTCTGTTTGGCAGTCGCAGAATGTCACATACAGTTGTTGACACTTGTCAAATCAGAAGTAGAGTTGCGGAAGTGCCCAATGTGTTTATGACCTGCTGGACCTTTTTACATGACAGTTTATTTTGGGACAGACCCATGGTGCATTTTGGATAGGAAAAATACACAAACATTCCCCCATAAAAGGGCAGGTATATGAGCAGATGTGGTCAACACTAACTTAGCACATGAAGCCTCCTCTAGTGGTGGGAGCTTGAAGCTGGTGTAACACTGGCCGCGGGGAAGCCGTCCTCCCAAAAAAAAAGGTTGACAGTTGCAACACCCTCTCATTCAACTATCTACAGAGCTGCCTCAGAGACAAAATATTCTTTGCCACCTCAGTTTTCATAATTTGGCACTTTTCAATTAATGTCTCATTCCTCACCATTCTCCCTCTCTATCATTTTTTTTAATTTTTTTTTTGATCAACAAGAAAACAACCACTGATTTTGATGCAAATATCTGCTCTGGAACATTTAGGATGAGACCATGAGAGAATCAGATTTGTGGGACGATCAGGGGCTGAGCGCCATACGCTTTCTGTTTCCCCTTGTGTATGTTTTCTCAAATCTTCATGCATGGGAAAGACGCTGAAGGAGGTTCCAAGGCCCCTGCACTGCATTAAAGAAGAATTGCTCAACTGCCTGCAGTTGACATGCAGAATGCTCCAGCCAAGCTACTATCCTAACTCGGCCTGTTTGCATATGTAGCCTTTTGGCACAGTCACTGTGCAGTGTGTGCAGTGACTGTGCATGAAAGCTTGGTTGAATAACTCTTGGAGAAAGGTTTAAGTAACACTACAAGCTTCCTTGGACTTTCTGCATGTCAAATGCAGGAAGTTGAGCACGTTTTTTCTGCAGTGCATGCATATGGCTACAATTTTCCTTGTCATATTGATTCCTGGATCAGGGTGGTTCTGTATGGCATGGAACGTTGGGAAAGATAGTTTCAGTTCAAGAAACCCATTTTTTATATATAAAATGGGTCACTTTTTCATATACAAAAAAAACAACAACATGAAAAGCCCTCCTGTTCTGGCCAACCTGGTGTTCAGTGGGATATCTGTTGTTGTAATAGTGGGCTGGTAGGTAATGCACCAAGTGACTAACAATTCTGGAAAGTTGTGTTTGGAATTTGGGTCCTTTCTTTGAGGAAATCTCCTGCCTTCCATTTGTTGCATGTGCCTTGGAAGCTTGTTGCCTGTTTCTGGGAAAATGCAGCTGGGCTTGCATCAGGAGAGATCAGACTCCATTGCACCACTTCTTTGCACACGTGTGCTCCATGTGCACTGTAATCCAACAAGCTCTGGTTATACCAGATTACTGCAAGCCCTGAAGGTTTGATCCACGGGATTTCAAGAACTATCACTAAACACACTACAACATCAAGCTCTTATGTAAAAAAAAATAGAGAAAGAAATAAAACGACTAATGAAATGATAGGGTGGCCGGTGGTCGACCTTTGGGCATGATTAGGCGTGCTAATAGTAATGATTAGGTAGTAGACCTTAACTTTGCTTCTTCGTCAGCATTCAGTTTCTGATAGTAGAAAAAACTGGGGAAAAAAACGTTAAAGGCGTGGTACTAGATATGATAAATATTATAAAACTTTATTTATTTGAGATATGTTAAGTGAAATGGAAAGCTGATTTAGACTGCTAAATAGGACTTCAACTATACCTGTATTGAATGTCAGTTCCGTTTTCAAGGCGGGAAAAGTAAGTCGAAGGGGGAGTAATAGATGAGAGGAAAAGTGGGATGAAAGAAGAGGATAAAAAAGGGGTGGATCAAGAGTTTTTGATCCAGAACCTTTTGAGGAAGGCGAGAAGAGGGATTCTGTTTGAAGAATCAACGAATTAGAGGACAGGGAGGTGCGGGAAGAGTGAGCCAGATCGTCGGAGAAGTGGTTGAGGGAGTAGTCGAGATGGGTTGCCTCGAAGAGGTATGTGAGGATGAGCAGGGTGGCGGCATGACGGGGATTGATGGTACTAGTGGAGGGATCGAGGGCCTCGGCGGGATGCTTGAGGCTGCAGAGCCGTTCCGGCTTCATCATCATGAGTTGGCGAGTCTGGTACGCGTACATCTCTGGCTCGACCCGCCTCGGCTCCATGATCGACTTGCTGGTGGCCATGCCCCCCATGCTCCCTGCATCGGCCGGGAAATGGCTCTCGTAATTCGGGAAGAAGAAGAAGCTGCTTGATGAATGCGGCGCATGGCTGGTCAGACTCGATGGTTCCATCTGGCTTCGGCTATCAAGCCGTGTCTGTCTCAACTTCAAACCGCAGCCTCGTCAGTGTCTTCCTCTCATCCAATTCTATATTCGCTCGACTCCTCCCATCCTCACTTACCAAAGCTCTCCTCGTGAGTCCACGGAGATGGGCAGTCGTCCGACGCTAGATGGTTTACTGTAGGTTGAGTAGGGGGCGTGGTTTGTGTTTGATGGGGGCTGACAAGCAAGAGTATGCGAATTAAGGATGCTGACGTTGGACAGGAAGATGGTTATTATATTATTGCTGATAATTTCAAATGTTGAACTTTTTTTTTTATAAGAGGATGAAAATCTTCTGCAAGGGGGAGAGAGAGAGCCGGATATGAGAAGGAAGGAAGAAACAGCGGAACAGCAAAGATGCAAGAGGAGGAACATCACGCGTGAGAGTGATTATAAGCCAATCCCCGTTGGAGACGGTATGTGTTTATTGAATGGTGTACTCACATAAGCACTTCCACCGCCAGCTGATATATTAACCCCATTCGCCAAGAGAAAGGAACAGAGCCGCTAAAAGCAACCCGCCGCCATGCTGGTACAAACCCAACTGGCAATGGCGAGGCTAGGGTGTTATGCAACTGTGCTTTGGTGTGGTTTCAATCATGGCGGTTGCAGTGTTCGATGGCAGTGACGACCTGGCTAGTAGCTAGTAGGCTACTATAAACCAGAGATCAGCATCACCACGGCCTCCTGTTCTCTCTTTTTTTTGTTTTGTTTTTGTTTTTCTGTGTGTGATAAGCGAATACTTGGGCTCAGAATATTCTGCTTCCACGTCTGTGCAACGATTGACATCTGCTGATAGAATGGCTATCTGCAGTTTGAGAGAGAGAGAGTACTATACTCTGCTGCCAATGGATCAAATCGACTGTGCTCCGCATCTTGGCCGAAGAATATCTTGAAGCAGCGTGTGTGTGGTGAGTTGGACGATTGGCCATGATTCACGGCGATTTCTTACACCAATTTTCTTGCCGGGAAATCCTAATTTTGATCTGCAGCGGAGAGACACCCGGGATGCGGTGTAAGTAGTACATCTTCAACGAATATTTCAGTTAATTATACACCCCAGCTGCCTCATCATTTGCATCTGCATGTCCTACTCATGAGAACCTGGATTCATCGCTCTCTCCGTGGCACATGTGATCAAGGGGGTGAGTCCCGGGTAGCGATTCAAGTATAATCCATTGTGTCTCTGGAAATTAGCTGGCTTTACCTAGGAAGATTGTTGCGGCTGCAGTGCGTCCATCAAACATGGGGTTGAGACTAGGGGATCAATATAGGCGAACACGCCCAAGCAAAATGCACCCCCCCCCCCTCTGCAACCCACACGCCGCTAGGAGCGGTGTCCGCGGCTTGAGAGCGACAGACCTCTGGACCTTATTAAAAGAAATCCAGCAACTAGAATCATTCATTTCTCATTAGAGGACTATACAGCTGTTGGCGATACTGAGAAATAGAAATAAAAGTATTTGTACCTAGAAGCAGTACAAGTGCTGGCGTTATAGATAAGAAGAATAAGAAATAATAGAATGTCCTATTGTACTCCAGGTAGGATGTCGGACTAGATTGAAGTGATAAAGGAAGCTTTGCGCTACAACAGATTGACTTTAGTATCTGCTACGCTTCCATGATCAGTGCATTTCTCTTACTTGAGCTTAAGCAGGGCCTGTTCTGTAATGTTGCGAGTGATCTTATTGATCAAGCTCTTCTGTTTCTGCACAGTGATTGTTGAACTATTATTCAATCCTGTACTTGTGTTTTACATTACAGTTCTGCTTTGCTTACCAAAGTAAAGTATTTCTTTCTTTCCTTTGGTAGCTTTCTCTTTGTCTACACCACTGGGCCACTCCGTCGATGCCCCGACCAGAGCTGGGGTGGTTGCCCCGACCATCCACTTTGGCTTGGTGATCGACGGGCGTCCACCGTCTTCATGTCACCACCAAAATGCTGGATTAGAGGTGCATCGATGATCCAACCATCCTCCGCCCCTCTGCTTTTGAGTCACATCGACCAAAAAGATTGTGTCTTACAAGGGTCAAACCATCTGCCTTCCCCATGTGCTCTGCCACACAGAAGGGCAGAGCCTAACTGTAATCCCAGACAGCTCGTTTCCTTCCTCCATCTTTCTGCGACTTCGATCCCAGTTGGGCTGGGAATTTTGACAAAAAAATGGTTAAGTCAAAAGTTTTTACTTTTTTTTTTTTTTTTTTTGTGTAATCTATTTCCATGGCCGAAAGAGCCTTAGAAATCATAGTGCTAAAAAAAAAAAAGTCCAACATCGGGGGTCCGACTGGTGGTCCACCACTGCCCTGATGAGCTCCCAGGGATGACTGTAGGGAGATGGTCAGAGGGAGGGCAGGAGATGGCCAATGGTGGACCCAGCCTGTCCCCGACCATCCATCCCCACAACTGGCGGGGCACTGTAGGCCCGACCCCCACCAGTTCTCCGACAAACACCAATCAGATTTTCTGACCCGGTGGTGTAATGATACAATTGAACCCGCTTTATGGCTATTGAGCAGAGCGAAGCTAGTCAGCTAGTCGCTTTCTTCTGTCAATGCTTAATTGCTTACCTGGGTTTCCTCAGGTAGCTACTACTCAGTTCGGAGTAGTTCTTGCTACACCACAGGACCAGGGGAATGGTGTCCCAACCAGAGCAGGGAGCGTGTGTCCAACCCCCGCTTTGGCTTGGTGACCACCGCTCTCCTTCCATTTTCATGTCACCAGCCAAAACTCGATGAGCTGGGCATGGAGTGACCACCCCATGCTTTGATGTTAGTCCAACCCAGTCCCAACCATCACCACACGCGGCAGTTCCTTTGCCAATAGGGTTCAGGTTGGGCTGGGAGTCGAGCCAACGGTGGACCACGCAACATGTCGGGTGGTCCACCGTTGGCTCAACTGAGTGATTAGGGGATCTTTTGGCCCTTTGGACGGTCCGTCAGGCTCTGCCGGCTTTTTATTTTTGGCGGATACTTTGACCGCCCCTTTCAGCTGGCTCGGATCTTATGACTATCCGCATTTCTTTCATTCTTCCGGTTATAATGATTGCGGTTTCAGTTTCTTTACTTTCTCTTAATCGGATAATCTGTATTAACTACGTCCAGATTGTATTTCATTTCTCTGATTGGGCTGGTTGCAGTGCCAAATCTTTGGCACAGACAGGCAGTGAAATACAACACATGGAGAAAGCGCTAAATAAAGATAAAAAAGAGAGAAAGGAAGGGCATTCGGAATGATACAACGGTCAGTGTCCACATGGTTGTTGCAGCTCAGGTGAATCGCGGTTCATAGATCGACGAGCCCGGGCAACGACTTCGTGATTGGTGATTTCTTTCTCAGTGGGCATGTCAGCAATATCGTCTGGGAGGTTATCGTGAGTCCGCTGCCCTGAGCCAAACACAGAGTTATCCTTTTGGAGTATTAACTCGGACCAACTGTTTGTTGTGTGCATGATACAGAATAATTGTGAGTTTCGGGATGTGGGTTAGCAAGCAAGTTTGAAAGACGATAGAGATTGTAAGATTAACTTACGAAAGGAAATAATCACTTGATTTGTTTCTGAACAGGAGCATTTGCCTGTCGATTGAGCCCCATTGGGCTGCACGTGCCTTTGAGCCGGTTCGGTTAAACACAACTGTAGCCAATCGAAGATATGCCAGCCGCACCATCACTTGTGTTGGTATGGTCAAATCCGGCGCAAACTCGCTGGAATGAGGTAGATGCTGTTGAATCTGGGTATAACCAGATGATAGTAACTTGTTTTGAGAAAGAATTCATGCATAATAAAAGGAGGAAAAAAAACTTACATGTGCATACAGTTGATTCAGTGTCGGAATAGGGCCTTTGAGTACCCTGGTGATGCTGTTGACCACAATGTTCTTGAGCAACTGTTCAAAATAGAATTGTCATTTATAAAGATATAAATTAGATAACAAATTTCATAATGAAATACACTCACACAACCGCGAAGAATGCCTTTATCCCATTTGACAGAATCATGTACGATTTTGTGCACCATCTTGACTGCTTGTGGGTTTTTCTAGTGGGTAAAGCCAGGGGGAGCCATGCTTGCTTGTCCCGTTGAGAGAGCATGGCTACCCATCGCTGTCAAGCATGCCAAATTAGTTTCTTGATTGCACAGCACAAGCGATGCTGAAGAAAAAAAAAGAGACCACTTACTGTAGTCATCCGAATGAGCAAGTAATCGATGACCATATTGCTTGCTGGATCGTGTTCCAGATGATATGTTTCAAGCTTACATTCCATAAGTGTTCGGCGAATGAAGCTCCTGAGATTATTCTGGGATAATACAATGAGGAAATTAATGGTTTAGTAGAGGACGGAAGACACCAAAAAAAAAAAAAGAAAACGAGCCTTGAATGTATCCCAAAATTGAAATGGGAAATGTCCTGAACATTAGTTTCAGTTTGCGAGGCTGATGGAGTTGAGGCCAATGGAGACTGAGATGTAGGATTAATCGGAGTTCCTTTATGCTTGAACGATACAAAAGCATAAACAATGGCAGCTTCCCGGTCCACTGATGACATCTATATGTGATGATAAGTTAACAAACATGTTTATATGTGTAGAGTATGATGCACGTACTTCTAGTATTTTCCTAGCCATTCGATCTTGGTCGCCATCCAGATTGAACAACTCTTTCAGCATCGGGTGATTTACTTGGCTTGGATTTTCTGCTGGGGGGCCGGAAACAAAGAAGAATCTCGATCTTGACCTGTCGCAGTGTTTTCTGGAAGGATCGATCGAGTTACTGGAGGGGAAAGAGGCATGGCAAAACTTGCTGAAGGTTCAGAGGCAGGTGGTGGGCCAAATCAAACTCGTTGATTGCATCTGGTAGTGGGTTATCAGAGTCCTCTTCACTCTCTTCTTCTGAATCAGATTCTCCGGGTGCATCGGTTTCAGTTGATTGTTGGGTTGGCAATGATGAAGACAACTGCATCGCATCCCTTTCATTTTGCGCCGCAAGATTTTGCTGCTTTCGTTCTTCAACCCTGAGGCGCTCCTCCTCCTTGCGCAGCTCTGCCTCCCACGTCAGCTCCTTGGCCTCCCGCTGTGGTACTCTTAAATGTTGAAAATTAAAAAAATTATTTCTTTTATTCTTTTCCCCTTTTCTTTCTCTCTTTTTCTTTCTTTTTCCCTATTTTTCTCTCTTTTCTCATACTATAGGCCAGAAATCAGCATATCTGATTGGAGAAACGGACTCTACGGCTCGATTTACCCTATGGTCACCTTGGACGGCAATCTCTCAAACCCCTTGGATCAGAAGTTACACACCCTGCTTGGCCACCATCAGTACATATCACCAATCACCACTATCATTTACATATCACACTCTTTTACACAACCCAGGACATTTCACAACCAACACAACAACATACTACATACAGCATATCACATACAACAATCCAACTACATACATCAACAACCCATACACTCAACCACATGATCATGCAGGTCTCATGCAGGCTCATGCAGATCTCATGCAGGCTCATGCAGATCCCATGCAGGCTGTCATGCAGACACATGCACCCTCTACCCCTATCTCTGTTGTATGTGGCTGTGCATCAATCACCTGATCCCTGATCTGAGCTATTTTCCTTCTATGACCTCACTTCTTGACAGGCTGTGTAGACACATGACCTGATGGCTGTGTATTTTAGTTCAGTTTTGGTTGTACTAGTGTGTTCCATGGCTTTTCCAGGCCAGCACAAATCCCTCATTCTGGCTAAATTCCCTCAATGCTGTGCAGTCAGGCCAGCACAAATCCCTCATTGTTGTCTATATAAGCCTGTAACTTTTTTGTCATTCCCCCCTTCCTCACCAGATTTTGGCATCAGATTTTATTACACCCTTATTAGTCTTTATCCCCTATAACACTATCTGCTCTGGTCACTCTATAGTATTAGCCCCTTCTATATTATAGTTTTACAATATTAGCCACCCTTATATATATCAAAACCCTTATATTCAACCAACACCCTTATATTCAACAACCCTTTAAATTCAACATCTCCCTCACTGGGGCTTGAACCCACTACCTCAACCAACTTTATTCCTCAGAGCCTGAGCCCTTACCAGCTAGGCTATTCACCCTTTCTATAAACCTCAACACCCTTTCCTCAATCTATTACATCACTCATCACTCATAACCCCTCTTTATCATCACCAACCTCTGTTCAATCCCCACTCTGATCACTCCTCATCTCACTTAACACTCCTCATCACTCATCACACATCATCACTTAACACTCTCACCCACACTCACTCACCACTCATCATCATCCATCATCCATCATCATCCATCATCATCATCATCAACCTTCACTCACTCTCATAGATAGATCTCACTTGGTCCACAGCCATCTTGAACCAGACCATCCCTATCACGTTAAATAAACTGCCAAGCGATCTTGGTGGTCTTGTTTTCTGATAGCATAGAAGGGCAGAGCTTGCAACTCATCCATCCCCTTCTCAATTCAGCAAAAGGGTTTCACAACACCTTTTGAGTCTTACAGCGTAGCTTAATAAGCTAACGCTACACTACGCTAACACTACGGGTAGCGTAGCTGGCCCCCGTTGCTATAATGGCTGGATGTAAATTTTCACATCAAATTAATGGAATTTATTTATCATGGTTATCTATCCAACATGATTTAATGCCTACATGTTTTTCAGAGAGAACTTGTCTTTGTGTCAATGGAAAAATTTTGAAAGAAAAGAAATCAAAAAAAAAAAAGAGTGAGACAGCAAACAAGTGAGATGATAAGAGAGAGAAATCAACCAAGTGAGAGGAGACTGAAAAAAACACAGAACTGTTACTTTTTCTCACACCTGAGCACCTTCCGAGGGGATTTAGTTGAGTGATTTTGTTGATGATCAACCATTTCTGTCAAATAGTTGCCCCGGGGGGCATTCACATTTTCTGGAGGTGCCCCTCTGTATGACGGACCACCAAAAGGGAACAGTTGGCTATGGAAAAAAGCAGGAGTGTTGTACATGTCCAATTGCATTTGGAGCATGTTGATTTTGCTCTTGAGAGCTTGATTCTCAAGACTCAAGCTCAAATCTTCTCATCAGCCTCCTTTTTTCATGCTGATTGCATGTATGTAATCAATCAACCTCTTCACGCAAGTATTGAATTGTTTTATTGGCATCCTTCAGTTGAATCCCATAACATTGAGACATGCCCCTCTCCATCTCTCATTTCTGGCAGGCTGCGGGGTTGAAATATGCAGATAACTGGTCTCCAAGACTAGAAGAACCTTGTTGGGATTGACTAGCCCGAGAGCCACCATTCAATGGGGAATGAACTGAACCTTGAGAGGAATCTCGTTTATGATGCTCAGCTTGACTTGTTTGTTGTGTCTGGCTCCAACCAAGAACAATGAATGGATTGCTGAGTTTCCAGTATCACCTCTATTAGCAATCTCGGCTGCTTGCAATTGATTGACAGGGTCGGGTTATCCTCATTTGAAGAATTGTCATCAAATTCTTGATGATTGTTGATGTCAGGAGATAAGGCTTCAGCCACATTTTCTCTGGGATTTGATTCATCCAACGACATTGATATTGGAGCTGCCACTCCAATTTGCAGACAAAGAGTATCAAATCAGCTGATACAGAACAATCACAAGAAATAAAGATCAACAAACATACTCTTCTTTGTTGGAGTCATTACACGCAATCACGTGGGCCCTTGAATCCATGACCTTCTGGGCCAACTTGGCCTTGCACATGTAAGATGGACAGTTGGGATTGCCCATAGGTTTCAAATGAGTTAACAGAGCTTGGAACTTGTATTTTAACGGATCAGCCTCTTGACTAGCTCATTTTTTTCCAAGACGTACTGATTGTATGCATCTTGTACATATGAACACTCCTGCGCACCAAGGGGAAGAATCTCCTTGACTTCTGAGACCAACGCCATGCAGTCAGCAGCACTGTAGCCAACTGACCCTTTAGCATGGCCTGGTTGTCTTTGAGTAGGTGTCAGAGTAGCTGTCTGGGATCCTGTAGCAGGTGCAGATTGTTGAATTTGGGTGCTAGTGGTAGAGGATATTGGTGGATTGGAAGATGTGGATTGGGTGGTGTTGTTGGCTTGAGGCATTTTGCTTTTGGCAAGTGTGTTTTGGTTGGAATATGTTGAAGGATATCTAGTTTTTTAAGATGTGTGAGGAGCACCTTAAAAACCTTGTGTAAATTTATTTAGACTTTAAAATTTCTAAATTTAGGTCTGTAGGGGACTACAGAACCAAAGGGAAGTCTTCCAATCAGGTTGTATACTTAGTGAACCTCAACAACTTGTGCCTCAACTTCAGCGTTTGAAGGGAGGCAGATTGCATTGGGGTCTATGGAAACCATGTGGTGAGTGCAATTAAAAAATGCCTCATCCTTCTGGATTACCAACTTGGAAAACCTATGGCAAGAACAGGAAGTCATGTAAGCATTGGTTAAGGTATGGGAAATAAGAGGCTAGTCATACTTACACAAATTGGAACACTTGTCTTTGAGTGGCTAGACTTTGAATTTGTGGTCAATGATTTCCCACATTGTCATGGTATTTTGGGGATTGTGATGGAGCACCTTGTGTGAAATTTCCAGGTTCAAAAATGCCACTAATGTTGTAGTGGTCCCATTTTAAGCAAGTCAGATGGACTCAGTGCTTTGGAGTCAATTGTGTGACCCCATGTTGTGATCAATCTGCAAAGAAACATGTGAGTAACTGAGGAATCCAAATCAGTTGGTGGATACACACCAAGATAATGAGATAAAATAGACAAGGTACTGGACCCTCAATTGGTCAATGATTGATCTCAATCATGTTGGTAAAAATCTACATACAGAGGTTGGTTTAGTGGGACGTGGAAGGACATGGCAACTTGAAAATGCCCCTTATCAGGTTGCATAGTTGACCACGGCTGTGCTTGAGTAGTGCTGGCCCCCAAGCACTACTCAAGGCCTACAGCCTGGCCTGGCCCCCAATTGTCAGGTAGTCAAATCAGGTGGCCCAAGTAGTACCTACCGGCACCAGGTATGTTTATGCCCTGCGGGAATGAAAAATTCCCACAGGGCAATTTGGGGCACAGATATACCCACCTGCCCATCACTGCCCTGTGGGTATATGGCTTGGGAATACTGTGTTTTGCCAGCCAAGGATAGGCAGAACAAGGTTGAACCTTGTAAATCCCCTTGGTAGTATCTATGACAGGAGAAATTTCTCCATCAGATATTGGCAAGGTCATTTAACATGAAGATAAACCACAAACAAACACTGACACCTTTCCAAGAAACTCATCTTTAACCTCCCAGCTCAGAAGAGCTGGGTTTTCCAGAGTCATTTCAAAGTTCACATACATTTTTTTCTTTCCACTTCTCTGCCCTCTTGCCATAGTCAGGTACCTGCGGATCTCAAAAGAGCCACCTGAGTCCTGTACCCAACAATACTCAAGCTTTTCTGATCCCCAGAAGCAGCACCGGTGGACTATACCTTCCGGGTTGGAGCTGGGTAAACCCAACGCTTCAATAAGAAATATTTACCTTGAATGGGATTCCAAAAACATGGGCTATGGGGGACCTTGTGCAGCATTCATACCAATGACCGGCTTGGACCCCCAGGCATGAAGCATGCAAATGATCTCAATGAAAATCACCACCTGGATGTTCCATCAATCATTCTTACTGGAATGATTTGATGAGGTCAGATTCAATTGGCATTCTTAGAGAGACATAGGTTTCATCAGTGGGGTGTCTTGTGGCAAACAAGTGTTGGGAAAATTCTGCACTGTGGAGAAGTGCTTGGAAATTGGTGGCTGCATTTGCTGGGTTGATTTGAGCTGGAGAAGTGCCTCAATTGAAGTCATGAATGGAATCCTCTGGTAACTCAGAGTTACTGTTTCTATTTCCATTGAAAACAGGGTTTCAGGTAGCTTCAGGAAGTGGGGTGGGTGCATCACTTGGCCAAAATTATCATCCAATGGGAGACCTGACACTGGCTTGGGCTACAACAATCCAAAATGCAGGGTGCACATGACCTTCAGTAAAGAGTTAGTACTTTAAATTAAACAACCAATATGTTCCACTCACTCTGGGGTGTCATGGCCACAGGGTTGGACATCAAGACTAGTGTTATGGGAAAATGATAATGAGTTGACATCATGTGATGGATTCCTGGCAACAGAACATTGGTTTGCAGGGTTGTAACTTAAATACCAGCAAGGGTGCAGCACAATAAATATTGTTGTCTTGACACACTGCAATGGTGAAGAAAAAATTGGTTTAGCAGCAAATTCAAAAGAAAGGTTTCTAAGAGATTGGGGGAAGGAACTTACCAGTGGCTGTGTGATTAGGGCTGCCTTGGTGTCTTCAACATCACCACACAAAGCATTTTCTCATCACAGATGAGTTGGATCTCCAGCTGTTTGGTCAGAGATAAAAGCCACCTGTGGGCTGAGGGTTAAGTTCCCCATGCAGCATCCCCCATCCGCAATTAGCTTATCATTGAACCACCACCCCCTGCAAAAAAAAAAAAAAAAAACTCAAACAACCCCAACCCAGGTATTTCCCACACCCTGTGAATGCCCAAACTCAACAATAACTAAAATTCAAATCATTTCTTCCTCTAAAAAGAAGGACCCACCAGAAAAATTGTGTTTCCAAACTTGAGAATTTGTCAGCCTTCCCAATAATCCCTCAGTCTGAAAACAGGATTCAAGGTGGGCCAAAAATAGACGATCCTTACTGTGACTTCTCAGCTTTCATGAAGGAATTCAGGATGGAGAATCTGATCATGTCATTTGGGGAAGGATTTACTGTCAGTGAAGATGGGTTGGAAAAAAGGACATACTTCTTTCTGACTTGGCACACCTGATCCACAACCAATTACAGACAACACTTACAATCAGTTTCACACTGTTGTAAAGTCAAGGATAGTCAAGTGTTGCTCCAGTCCTTAACTCAAGCACACCACATGCAACAATATCAGCCTCCACAAATCAATTTGGATCCCATCTTGCTCGATTTGTTGGCTTTTGTGACACCATCTATGGAGAAGACTGTGGGATCTGATGAGGATTCAGAGGAGGAAAACAGCTCATGGGAAAAGTTGGATGTCAGATGCTGGCAGAATGTCAAAATGTAATTTAGGTCCAAACACTATGTTAACCACATTTTTGGGCTCTTTAGATGATGTAGTTTCCAAATCTGACTTGGCTAGCTTTTTGGATCAGTCAAAGAAAAGTTTCACTATTTCAGATCTGTCCAATTGGGACCTACTTGATAAAACTGTTAGAATTGTGATCAGGCCCCAAAGAGGGCTTCCTTCCTTCCTTTTCTATTTCATTCTTTTCTGTTCTTTTTCATCTTAGGCCCTCAACTCAGGCCCCCTTTACATGTTGTATTTCTTCTGTTCCTCATCAGAAATACAACCTCACTTGGTTCTGAGCCCATAGCACTCAGATATGCTCTACTCGAGTCCCTCTCTTTGTTGATCCAAGTCCCTGAGCATACTCTGCTCTGGATTCTCAGCTCAACCTTTGTCTGTCTTCTCTGGCTTTTAGCCATTATTCCTTCAAATACCATATATTAAATCCATAAATATTGCCTTACCACATAGCTACGCATTTAAATACAAATGTCAAACCAGTTTACATAGGAGTCACAAGACAAGAAGATGGGTGTTTGGTCTGGCAAGACCAGGATCAGACAATCTTAGAACAGTCATAAATCAATATTATCAAAGGGATCAAGATAGCAAAACAAGAGGAGTGACATGTGGAAAGTGGACAGATATATGGGAGCGGGAAAATGGTTGCTGATTGGCTGGAAGGGGGCTTTGTTTTCATCAGGCAAGAATCAGCTCTTGGTAAATGGATCAAGCTAAAAATCAGGGTGTTTGGGTGTAGTTGGCCTGGTGCCAATCATGGGGAATGTCAGTCAAAGAAACCTGGCCAACTGGCTTTTGTTGAGTGCCATCATTGACATAAAAGGAATGGAATGGGTGACTCTGGAGACTGTGGATGCATATAAGGAGCTTAATTACCACAACTAGGGATGTCCTAGCAGACATCTAGAGGGCATCCAGGACATTTAGCCTCCAATGAATTTGAATTTTCTGATCTTGAACATTTGGGACCCCCAAAATGTGGTACAGTGGAATGCCTACCGCAACTGTAGTCTGACTGCACCCAAGCCGGTTCCGTTCTCTTTTTCCTCACCAATTAGAGACCGGAACCGGACACACATTGGTGATCCCCCGTTTGATCCCTAACAGGGGGGGCGCACTTCGGCGCGCACCTGGCAGGTGGTTGGCGCCGTCAACCTTGGGGGGGGGGGTCGCTCCACTCGTCCTTCTTTTTTTCGGCGCCAAGGTCGATCCCATTTTTTTACGTCCGTGTGGTTACCAGCGCTTGGGAGACTTACTTCCCCAGTTACTGGGGGTTTACTCAGCATGTAGAGCGAGATGAGCGAGTGTGAATGTATGTATGGTTCTGGATTTGATGTTCAGATATGGTAATCCATGAGTGGGTGAATTGTATTGTGAAAACTTCGACAACGAGTGCTGGGCCCTGGCGAGACTTCCATGGGTAGTGTAACCAGGGTTGGGAGGCAAGAGCCCTCCCATTCCCACCAATCTTCCTCTCTTCAGCGGTCGACATTCTTGACTTGAGGAAGTACGTTGGATTCCCAATACATAACAATGCAACCAGCCAAAAGTACTCCCAACCAGCCTCTATAACACTGTTGACCATCCAAGCAGTTCTTCCTTGCACTCACTCCATATTGTTAATAATTCGGTCCACATGTTCTATTTTTTGACCCATTCCTCCCGGCCGGGTATTACAATCCCTGCTCTGCTCAGCTTGCTCACCCCTGTCCTCGCGAGCCATCCGAACAATCTTACTCTTGATGACCACAAACAACTGGAAAGCGTGGCGCTGAAGCACGCTACTGCTCCCCAGACTAGCATTTGGAGCCACTACAACACCATTTCCGGGTTCAACTTTTTTGATTCATTCACTTTCATCAACCGATGGGACGTGAGTTGATCTCGCATTCTCCCTCTGTAATGTGCCCTATAGCGGACTGATCCCATGCATTTGTTTTGGCGTGCACTTACCCACAGAATACTACTCACTCGGCGGCATAGTGACTTGATTCCCTTGTTTCTTCTTCTTCAAATTTACAAATATCCCTCGGCTACGAGAGTCTGACTATGAATTAACCCAATTCACAACAACAGTTATGTCAACAAGGAGGAGGCACAAAAGCTCTCGCTGGCCTACGTGGACGAGAATGCTCGGGCGATTATTGCCGTCGATACCACGAAGGATATATCACCAGACGTCATGCCGGCTGTGTTTCTCAACACCACTACGGGCATTTTTAAGTACAATCAGACAGCCCTACGGAGTAGTGTTCGATTGGAATCACTTGAACGCTACGAGGCGGGCACTTTAATCATTGCCGATTTTCACCACACACCCTATGGCGTGAGCTTCTTCTGTCGTGATCTCTCATCCCTCATCCGTCACTGTGAGGTTTGAAAACTAGGCTTGCTAACATTCTAAATTTCCTTTCTCAGTGCGCCAGTTGGCCTGCGTGTAAGTGTTTTGTTCTTCTTTTCCAACATTAATTTCAGCTGAGATAGCTCAACGAATAATATGGATACTGGTGCGGCAGTCTGGATGTACGGGCAGGACTGGCCTCTTCAAGGAGAAATTGATGTAAGAAACCTTGCCATCATAAATTGTTGATTGCAATCGTTGATATTTTTTTTGTCTCCCCGGTCAGATTTTTGAAGGCTGGAATGATAACTCTCGCGGGCGAGCAACCCTTCACACACAACCTGGTAAGGGTAATGTTCTCTCATTCACCTAGGATAACTGCTGATAGTATTTTTCTCAGCTGCTCGCATGACCCTTCAGGTATTCAAACGGGAAAGTCCTTCAGGAGACGTGTGACACAAAGGTCAACTACAACGTGAGTCCAACCCACCACCAGAAAGTATCGATAGATATTCTGACAAAGCCTTTGGACTCGCAGGCCGGATGTTCAGTTGAGGATTCACTACCGATTTCTATGGCCTACTCTCAACAATAATGGCGGTGCGGTGAGTGATATCTATCGAGGTTGGAACAGATTTGCCCTTTTCTGCTACTCATTTCGCACATTTCCTAATAGGTATTTGCCGCAATGTACACCAACTCGGAAATCTCAGTCTGGAGATGGTAAGGGTGTTTGCCTTTTCTGGTTTCTTTCCAATCACCTACTGATGAGCGACATTAACTCCTGACAGGCGGCCAGGACGTACCTGTAGATATCAAGAGCAACGTTCCCCGTCCGAATCATGGCCTACACCTGTTGCTACCTGGAAAAGCGGCGCAAGCTGTGAATCTCTAAAAATTTTGGCCCTCAGAATCTGGTCTTCACCATCGCAATGTGTTCGTCAATTGTGCCTTTCGCGTCAAGCCGCCTTTTTTTTTTTCTCTTCGAGACGCGGTAGAGCTAACTTTTCTCTATGATTGGCTTGCCCATTATGTCCTTGGACAGGTGGAGACTCGGACTTGACACGTATCCCAAGGAAAGTGTCGGGACATGCTACGATTATTTTCTGAAGGTTCGCATTACAAAGAGGTCTACTTTGCCATCAACTCGATCAAGATCTTAAAGGTCTGC
>SMGU01009869.1:0-17345 GCA_004348175.1 Puccinia novopanici
TGCAATGCAGGAACTCCATATATAAGAAGCTTTTTTTGAAACAATTGGCATCCACCACCTTCAAAAATATTTCCAAAAATACTTTGAAGAATAAGAAAGCCAAAAACTGTTCTAGCATTCAATGCAGCGGCTTTGCAAAATTGACATGGTTAAAAATCCAAGCTTAAAACTGATGTCATTACCTTGATTATGCTGTATGCTGTATCTTGAGTAGACCCCTAGCAAAAAACTCAAGAAGCTTTCCAAACATGTTATAGACAAGTACAAATTTCAAGTTTCACCAGGACCCATCCAGAAAACACTCAAAAATGTTGAAGTGACCTGGAAGACTGTCACTCTCATTCCACATAAGTGGAATGAAGCTGCTTTCCTTCAACAGAAAAACAAATATGTTTTGAATCAAGTGACCAAAATTTGTCAGAAGTTAATTTTTATTGAAAATTCAAGATTCAACTCTCACACTTTCCCTTCACATGGATATTAAGTGTCAAGATTATTTTATTTTATTTTTTGAGTGCCACATGTTCAACAGGTGGCTTTAGAGACACCTTGAAAAATCAGTGACCTTGAAAATAAAGGCCAGAGGGAGCCAAATCAATCTTATCAGTGCAATGTCTGAAGGTGGCATGATTTATTTGAAAACACTCAACAAAGATGGAAAAAAGAAAACAGGGACATCATCAATTGCTATTTGTAATTTTATTGTTTGCCTTCAAGATTACTGCCCCGCTGAGTTGATCATTTATATCATGGATAACACCAGGAGTCATGGTGGGGACAATTTTGAGCAGTTTCAAAATTTACTGAAGGAATCAACCAAGAAAATTGAAATCAAGTTCTTACCCAAGCAAATACTTGCCATTTTTAAATCCAATTGAGCTTGCATTCAACATCATCACAATTGAAATCAAATCATGATCTGAGATGGCAGAAGGAATCCATCAAGCCATCAGCAACAAGATGACACCAAAAATTTTCTGAAAATTGTTTCAACACTGTCAAAAATTCTACTCCAGCTTCACTCACATGCAGCTCATTCCTAGCAATATAATTAAGGATCCTGAAAATATCTTTCAGGTACCTTCAGAGAATGTGTCTTAATTTTATTTTTCTCATAAAAAATCTCAGTATAAATGAAAATTAATTAATCAATATATATATATATATATATATATATATATATATATATATATATATATATCTTCATGACATAGTTAGGATGTGCAATCCAATTTCTGAAGACATCATTAATGAGGAGGGCATTTAATGTGAGACTAAAGGCTCTAGGAAGCACTGGCAACAGAAGGGAGTCTATGACCCAGTGAGATGACAATAACACAAAGGATACGCCGGCCAAGGACTCGCGAGGGCATGAAGAAGGCACACAGAAAAACATATATAAGCGGACGGCAAGCTGTTGCCGGCGCCCGGCCAAGCGTGGCTGAAGGCTGTAAGAGGCCGGCAATATGTGAGCTATGTACTGAGATGTGGGTATATTATTCTTGTCCTGTGTGATGATGGTCTGTGTAAGCACGTATTTACTCAAGCAGTTAACTCTATGTCGCGTCGGACTTTTTGAGCAGCTGGCGCACTTCTCAGCAAAGCGGAAGTGTTTCAAAAGTGTGAATGACGGCTGTTATTCAGTTACACGTAGTGTCTACATATTTTGCACACACCAAGTCACCTTAAGATACTACATGCTACTATACTAAGCCCTTCCCTCGGTCTCGATTTGGGCTACAAGAACAAGAGCAGAGTAGCCTCTTAACATCTACCTTGTGCCGGAACATGATATTTCAGTATGTTTGATTAACTCACGCTCTTTTTCAATCTTGTGCGTGATGCGGTTTTTCAGCTCTCTTGCACGCTTTCCGATTCCCTCCTTGATCCAAATGCTAGTCCGAACTGGTCCATACTGCATGGCACCACGATGCCGTGAGGAGAGAGATTTTTTATGTGCGGCGTCGATTGCCTTTTCTTCAGGGCTTTTGCTTGAGATGATGTTCGAAAGCTTGAAATTTCCTGCATGCCCGTCGCTGTTTGTACTTTCGGCGCTGTCAGAGCTGCCGCTCGGATGTTTCTTGTGAGCCAATGCATGAGCATTCCTCAACGCCTGTTCGGCCTGGCCCTCGCTGTTATCGTACGCCTCAAACGTATGTCGGGCAACCGAGCTTTGCGCGTATCTACCGTTTTGCCAAAGACTTAACGTTATTGACTCTGGGAATATAAAAAATAAGCAAAAAAAAGTCACCTTGCGTGCTCAGGATCCAACCCAGGATCAACGCGAGCTTTGAAAGTCAAATAACCATCCACCTGGAAATTGTGATGCGCTCGTGTTTCTGAAAAATAAAGCAATCAGAGAAAGTTAGTTAGTGCGAGAGAAAACCAGCTTGATAAGGTTGAACAAGTACAAACGGTCATTGATGAAATTTTGCCGAAGAGTGGTCAAATTGGGACCCGACATTATGGGAAGTCGAATTTCCTGTTCGACATCGTCTTCCATCGTCTGCAACCACAGGACTGCTATGTACTTGTGAGCACTTGCTTCTCCTGCCAAGAGAGAGCCAATCACGGAATTCCCGCCAATCTGAAATGAGACATTCGACTTGTATCGTTCGTAAATAGGAACGCGAAGAAGAGTGCGATCATGATCCGGAATCTGGGCTTCATTAACCCAAACGACATTGTTGGAGGTTTCTTGCTCATTGACTTGAGGAATCTTAATGATGTCCTCGATTGTTTTCAATTTGAGCTTCTGACCTTTCTTTTTCAAGTAAGCGGCCAATTCGTCGGATAATTCCGCTCTAATTGGGGAGGTAATTTCTAACGTTGCGGTATTCCACCCTAAGAGGTTTTTCGGAAGTTGCATTTGGACAGATTCGAATAAAACGGATATTTGCGCCCGCCCAAATCCAACTCCTTCTTGCAATGAGAAAATACGAGTTACCTGGGAGGAACCAGCTTCCTCAAGTAGCTGCTCAAGGTCAATATTTATGACTCCCAACAATGGATCCTTTTCACGAATCCTGGAATCTCGAACGGCGATCCTGATGACAGTTTCGGTCCAGTCGCGAATGAATTTTTCAGTCCCAGCTTCAAAGAACGGCATAGTAGTGTAGGCCTTGACTCGAGTTTTGTAACACATAACATCGTCTATGATGAGCTCACAGTAACCGCTCGGTAAGTTGTCATCTTGCTCGCTCGGCGCTGCTGTGTCTTGGCCTTGGGCACCTTCACGATCACCATCGGCACCCTTGAGATTGGCTCTTTCTAGGTTGTTGATGTGGTGTACAATAACCGATAAAATGCCAGATTTCATTTGTCGATTGGGTGGAGTTTTTGTGGTCAAATCTTTTAGATTGTCTTTCTTTTCAGGTGCAACTGGCTCGCTGACTGGGCTGGCTTCTGACTTGATTTCTGCCGGATCCTTCTTGAGGCAAGAGGCTAGATCGACTTTGGAGAAGTATCCAACTGACCAAGTCAGCTCACCCGGCATATCATCCGCGTCTTGGAATCCTTGTAGCTTATCGGTACGACGACTGAGCTGATTGGGGTTTTCGATCAGTTGGGAAACAGGAATCTCGATTCGGCCAACTAAGTCATCTGCCGACCTCCCATCTGTTCCACAAAGCAAACATTTAGCGTCTGCTCAATAAATTTCCAATGATTTGACAAACCAGAGTCCCAGAGCATGACACTCAATTCTTCCTTCGCCTCAATCTCATCTTCAGAGAGCAACAGGAACCCCGTCTCTTCAAAAACAGGATTTAAGTCCTTCTCGATTATTCGTGTAGAGTAGAGCGGCTTTCCGAATTTCGCATACGCCAGCACAATGTAGGGATCAGATGTTCCCGAAGTATCTTGCGCAGAGAGCCCCACTGCATGATGGATAGTGACCATAATGACACCCAACGCATGAGTCTTGGTTTCGACCCCAGAGCCAGTAAGCAACTCCTGTACATTTATTGTCATATACTTGGGGGCAACGTATTCTGCGCACTGCGATGCAGCAATATCAATAACTTTTTAGTCAGACTTGGAATTCAAATCAAATCAAATACATTGTGTGTGTGATAGCGAGCTTACAGCGGCGGCGATTGAGCTCTGGACAAACTCGGGTATCAAGTCCAGAACGTTTGGAAGAGATTTAAGCATTGGTTTTGCCGAAACCGATACTTTCGGGACTCCCATCAATGTGAAAGTAAGCTACTTGGTCCACGCGCGGAATAATTTGGGTTGAAATGAGCTTTCAAGGTGATGAATTATTTCTTGATACATACAGCGTACTAACATTTCGAACGTAGGGAGCTTCCTGGACCATTTGAAGTCTCAATCGGGCAGTCCCGGCCAATCCGTCGATTTGAATCCCTTTCCGAATTGAAAGACGCGAGAGGAAGTTCTAATTGGCAAACATTTAAAGAAGCAGCTATGGAAAAAATACTCACAAATGGGGATAGGAATGTGAGCCCAGTCGAAAACTCCCACAAAAAACTCAATCATCAAACTGTTTTCCTCCGTGAATTAATTCATCTGACCAATCATTAGACATTTAAAGCAATTGAATAAGACACTGACTGAATGTTGTGCGCGCGAAGTTTATCGGTTTGTCCGGGTTGTGCTTGGTAAGCAAACGCAACTTCGTAATTGACATAGTCACCGCTTTGTTCTTCTCTGAGCTTTTCGAGTTCTTTTGAATGATAGTCCCCTGTGATCCAGTTGTCGCGAGGATAATCCGTGTCGCCAGGCTGATCAGGTAAAGCTCGCATAGAAATGATACGGAAAGGAATGTCGCCCAATCCCAGGTCCGATACCTTGACGGCGTCGATGAAACTAGGTAACGAAGCTTGCATAACGTCCTCAATGGTATCTGCCTGATTTAAGAAATATAGCAGAGGCTATCAGCCCCTTAGTTATCCTCGTGCTCGATTGAATGGACACCTTACCAGTGGCAGAAACATATCCGGATTCAGAAGACCCATCAATGTAGATATGACTTGAATTTACGAAAAATGATATCAGTTCCTCCAAAGTAAACTCAATGAACGCGTCCGTGACTTCAAGACTCACAGGCGTTCAACCACTCTGTAGATTCAGGAGTCGGTGGAGAGTTTTCTATTCCACGCTGACGATGCATTTCGAATCGAATCTTTTAAAGCACTGGAGTAAGTAAAATGACTAATCGAAGTGCATCTGAATATTTTGAGATTTAGTCACCTTTTCAAGTTCTTTTTCAATCTTACGGCTGAGTAAGCTTCCTTGGAAGAAGGCAAATATCGCGACCAGGCCAAATAATGAGCTCCGCCACATGAATGCCCACGCTCCAGCCCCAAAAGCGGATGTCCACCAAAGAACCGAGAAACTGGCAAGAAAAAAGTAGAGCGTTTTTTGCATGACCTTGTGAATTTCAGCCACGAGGTCCGAGGGCACTGGTGGCGGAAAGGGTTGTAGGCAGATGTTTCCTGGTGCGATGGGGGAGGGCGATATGTGCAAGCTGGGATCTTTTTGATCAGAATTTTGCGGTTGAGATAGTGAATGATCGCGGGAGGCTTTACAAGCGAAAAACGAAAGTCAGGCTTCCATGAAAAAGATGACCCAAGCTTTTAAATGACGGATGTGTAAAATAAGACAAACCTTCGTTGATATCGAATTGGGAATCGCTGATGATAACCTTTGACTTTGTAACAGGATCCATTACCGTTCGTTGACCACGCAGTTCAAGTTCTTTAGTAGGTTTGACGTTTTTGATTTTCATACGATCCATTATTTCTTGTTTTTCGGCTTCGGAGTTCTCACTCGAGTTCAAGCCTTTTGTCTGCTGGTCGGCGTGGTCAAGCTGGGCTTTTGATTTGCTGCCCCGTTGATATTCATCCGAAGTTGATTTGTTTGTTTGTTGTTCGATAGCTTTAGCCTGTAAGCTTTCTATGTTCTTCTCGTAGCTCTCGATAGTTGGTACCGGATTTCGGGATGAATAGTCTAGAGAAACATGAGTATAAGTAAGCAAACCCATTCAGATTGGACAAGGGAGTAGAGTTTAAGAGCAAGCAGCGAGGATTCAAGAGACTTACTTTCTTGAAAGTGGTGCCCAGAAGGATGCATTTCCGGCGGGGTGGAGTCCATTGTGAAATCAATTCTAACCTGGCAACTCCCTTGATTGATGAACCAATTTCAATTTTCAGAAAAAGCAAATTGGCCACAAAAGAAGCAATAGAAAAACCAGACGGAGACTCACCTTTAGGCAATGGATAATTAAACGGTGATTACCAATAGTAGCTTCGGAGCGCGGAGAGGATTCAGCAAGTTGTCGTTGAGTGCGCAATAAATCTTAAGTTGAGAAACCCACGACAACGGAGCACTTTGCACGATAGCGCTGGTCAACGGAGACTGTAATAGTCAGTGGACCCTTCCTTTCGCGGAATCAGACTGTGTGGAGTTCTGAAGACCACTTGACCTCGAACCAGAAAGGATATAAGCCAACCTTTGTATCATGATGTCATTGATCGAGCGGGCCTGCCATGACGTCATGCTTAGGTAAGCCGCATACATCGTTCGGCTGCACCACTGTTGTGGGTTTACCCGTGGCAGCAGACGGGGCAAATCCTGGGGTGGCGCGAGCGACGGGGCCGCGTGGTGCTGCGCGGCAGCAAAGATCCCCTTCCCGGGCTTCTCCAGTTGAACGCGGGCTGGTGGGGCTCGCCGCCCACTTGATTCAGGCCATCCGCATTCATTGGGTCAAGTCGCCAGGTTAAGGTTACGTAACCTGACAAGGCAACTGTATCGGGCCCGGGCTAACCTGAGTTTGCTAACCTGCGGGCTCAGTGTCTACAAATATGTAGACAATGGAGGTCTTCCCGTCATCTCAGATTTCTAAATTCAGCCACTCTAAACCTAAATTCTAAATCTTATTTGGTGGTGGGAACCTAATTGTTTGATTTTCACCACTAGATAAGGTTTGTTATTTGGAAAAAAGCAATCCAGATTTGGCATTTTTGGCAACAGGAAGACCTCCACTTATCCCATGGGTTAAAGGCATATTGAATATACATCTCTTCTGTTCAGCGCAGAATTCATGTAAACCAGCAGTTAACAAGCCCAACCAATGTGGTTGCCACCCAAAAATTGTGGGTCAACTAACCCAATTTTTAACCAAACAAATTTGAATGTGCTCATTCACCAACCTGCATGGATACATCAACACACATTGTCATCCTCAACACAAAATGTGTAGTGGTGAGAGCAGTGGTATTGGTATTGATTCCAGTGAGACTCAGAGTGGCCTGGAGGAGACTCATATAGTCTCCTCTGTCTGGCTGAGCTTCAGCTGAGCACATGCAAGTAACCTAGGTCAAAACACCCACCCTTTGGCAAGGCTCAAAGACACCTGCCCAGGAGGTCAAAGATACATTCAAGGAAAAATGGGAGAGAAGTTGGCAAAAAGGAAAGGAAAAGACAGAAGAGTGAGAAGAGATTGTTAATTGAAGAAACAAGAGAGTATGGTGGATGGACAGATCAGTTTGACAATGAGGGAAAGCCATAGTCTCCAGGTTCAATGAAATAATTGAATCCACCACCACCATCCCAATCATGGGGACTGTCAGCCTTAGAGATACTCCAGAGTATCCAAAAGCCTGATCATTGTAATAATAGTATTTTATATCATTTAATATAGAGAAATCATCAGATATTACTTCAGAAATGTATCTCTCATGTAATTTTACATAGGGTTACCCACTGGGCCTACCCCTAAATTCCTACTAATTCTGGTACTTTGTTGTAACTCAAGCACCATAAAAAGTATTTCTGTGGACTGAGCAGCAAATAACTAAATACCATAAAACATAAATATGTAAATGAACTTATGGAATATGTACATAAATAAGAAATGAATACAATTCAAATCTTATTTATACAATGAGAGAGGAGATTTAGCTGGATTTCAATTATAATACAATCCCAATTGTATACAAGTAGATTGTAGTGAAATTTCAATAGTAATATAATTGAGATTAGAGCAACCTGAGAAAGTTCCACATAAACAGTCTGTGAGAACTTATTCCAATTCATGCTATTCAATTAGTTGACACATGATGTTATTGGTTATAACAATGCATCATGATGCCATGGGGACATAGAATGAATTGAAGCACTCAAACACCACCCTCAAAAGGAAGGCAATGTGTGCACATTGCCTTCATTAAAACATTGCTATTACCCAGGTATAACTCAGGTTTAACCTTTGTTTTACAATACTATATTAAACTATAACCTAGTTTTTGTGACAGTAATACCAACTTAATTAATTTATGCCAGTATTCCCAGTCATCAAGAAAAAAACAGTAGTAGTAGGTGCCCATTGACCCCCAGGTAACAAAGGGATCCCTTTGTTCCTTGGTAAGAGATAGGCACATATTTAAACCCTTTTTACCACAGTGGGTATCATTGTAACAATATACACTGTGGGAAAAACATGCTCAACTGCCTGCAGTTGACATGCTGAAAGTCCAAGGAAGCTTGTGGTGTTACTCAAAAATTTCTCCAATATTGATTCAACCAAGCTTGGATGCACAGTCACTGTGCACACTGCACAGTTACTGTGCCAAAACGTCAACATATGCAAATATGTGGAGTTTGGATGGTAGCTTGGCTGGAGCATGCTGAATGTTCACTGAAGGCAGTTGATCAAGTTTTTTTTGCAGTGATATTTAGAATTATGTATATAACATGTACAATTAATGCTTGTGGGATGTTACAGTAAAATTAGAAAAATGTTATAGCATGGCAATGTGCACACAATGCCACCTTTTTTGGGGTGGTGAAATGAACTATGATGGTGCAAGATGACAACATTATGGTATCATTTGATGTGAGAATGTTGCAATACACCTTAAGTCCTTCCTGTAGCTTCCTGGGAGACTTTTTAGAATATAAAAGGTGGCCTTCTTTGGCCTTGAGATGGATCCTCAGAGATTCACCGCAGCATAACATAGTAAGTGCAGTGAATACCCTCCTCCTACTTTTAGAGTAGTGTTTCCATCTCCCCATCACCCTACCTTTTTACCACTGGAACAATAGTTAGTCTTATTAAAATCCCCATTTAAAAGCTTTCTATTTGATCCTTAAAATTAGTTGCTGCAAGACCACCACCTCTGACAAGCGGCCAATCAGCTTAAGTGCTTGCCAGCTACTTTTAACAACTCTGTTGTTATTTTGATATAAGCACATCTCAGCTGTCACCTCTGTCTTCTTCACTTGTATATCAAGAAAGTTGATCTTAAAGAGGTATCTCCTACCTTAAGCCATCCTTGATTGAGCCACAATAGGACATTCGTTTAACTAGAGTAGCAATACACTAGGTAGATTGAGAGTAATCTCTTCTTTTGATAATTTCAGCACAGTGCTAGTACTAGGCATATCCATTGGATCCCCCTACTTTCATACACATAGCTGACAATTCATCTACATCTGAAATGTCTAATCATATGATTCAAGCAGATCTTGACATTGCAGATGTAGTATATGATACCCTGTTGCCTCAAGGATGGCAATCAGGCCAAGTAGTAACTAACATTACTGAAGCCAGGTTAATCAAAACTAAACCAGTCAGATGCAAAGTTTAAACTGCAGGTAAATCAAATCTGAAATCTGTCATATTTAATGATCAAGAAGCGTAAATGTTATTGGATAGTGGTGCATTCTGTTCAATAGTATCAAGAACATATTTGCAAAGACTAGATCCAGACTTGAGAGATTCATTGATTCCTTCTGGTAAGGTTAAGCTAAATAGTGCCAGTAAAAACTATGAAAAAATTGGGGATATTTACATGCTCATTAATTATTCCCCATCCATCAGGATCAGTCAAGATACAGGTGGAATTCATAGTAGTGGAATATGGAGTAAGTAATTACTTCATATTAGGGAATGAATACCTGAAAATATGTCAATTTGAAATTAAAAATAGTAGAGAGAGATATTTCACTATTGGGAATGATAATAAAAGGAAGAAGTACTTGTTCATGAATGAAAGGAAATTGAATATTTACCAACTTTCCACTAATTCAGAAATGGAATGATTCATTAGTAATCAAATTTCAGAAAGTAAAATCTGTGAGGAATTGAACCAGTATCAGATTTCATAACTCCATCAAGTGTTATTTGACCATAGGAAAGCTTTGGCTTCCAATAAAGACGCTCTAGGGGCTGTAATAGGTCATGAAGTGTATATTACACTTGATATTGAGAGAACTTACCCACCTTTATTGAGAAGCCCAGCATACCTGGCTAGCACTAGATGCAGAACTGAATTAGAGAAGCACATTGAAGATCTCATTAGACTAAATTAATAATAAATAATAAAATCCTCCTCTTTTAATGAATTCCTTTTACTCCCTTCCACAATAACCTGTACAATGTATTTAATAAATTCCTTCTCACTTAATGAATTTCTTGTGCATGTAACTATGCTATCACAATACCTATGCAATGTTCTTTTAGCATTGTAATGTGTTGTATTTTTGCTTGTAACTCCTTTTTTCCCTCTGTTACTCCCTGCTCTGCAGTCAATTTCTCATGTTTTTGTTTATTCAAAAGGCCCCTGCTCTATTCACCCAATTCAAAAGGCTCCTTCTCTAGTCACCCATTATTTAGCCTATTTAGTCCTCTATAGGCTCTTGAAAATAAAAGCAACAGTTATTGACCACAACTGTATCCTGGTGTTGGCACTTCAGCCCCAAAATTCAGTGCTCTTGTTGAGTTTCTAGTGTTTCAGCTATCCACGCTTTGCCCCTCTGTGCCTCAATTCTCTCCGCGCGTCAACCGCTGTGTGCTCTCCGCTCTCCAATGTGTCACTGCGCAAACCTAACCAAGAAATCGTGACAGAACTCAATCTTGAATCCTCAGACGGTTAGGGTTTAACTTCAACACGTCATAAAAGCTTAATGATCCTCTGAGAAGACGAACCAGACTCCTCAAGATTTTCAAGACTGAACCTGCTCGACTCTCCTCAAGATTTGTCAAGACCTTCGTCAAGACTCAATTCAAGAATTATTCCGGTATCAAGATTGATTGTGTACAGTACATCAAAAAAATCTCTTTCAACTTCTATCCATCAAAACTCGAACTCATCTCCTTCATTCCTCATCAGCCCGACAATCCAGATTCCTCTATCCTTGCTTGCTCACTTCTTTTTCCTCAACATCTCATTGATCTTAACCTTGCTGTTTGTTCTTTTTTCTTTCTCATTTTCTCTTTAAACTTTTTTCTCTTTCTGTTGTTTGTTGACTCAAGACTTCTTCCGCTTCATTCAGCCATATCTTAAAAAGACTCCTCATCTTATTTTTCGCCCATAAAAAGTCCTCCTTAAACATTCTTCTATCTTCTTCGCGGTATGCTTTCTTCTTCTTCTTCCCTGTCTATCTTCTTTGTATTGTGATTGATTTTTTCTTTTTCTTCATTAGTTTGGTTTTACTTTCATAGCAATTTAGCCTCAGTTTTTTACGATTAACAGTCGAAACAAAGGCAACGACGAACTCCCACAACTTTTTGCTGTAAACCAAATGCCGAGGACGAACGATGGACAACATCAACAGTACCATCTTGAAGACTACCATCGAGGCAATACCGCTTTTAAGCGAAGAAAACTTTTCGAGCTGGCGAACTCGTATTACGGCTCTTTTTAAGCTCGGCGGTCTCAAGGACGAGATTCTCAATGGCGAACCTGCCTTGTCGGACGATGACAATACGATCCTGTGTGCTATAATACTTTCTAAACTCTTGACGAACACGCAGAACAATGTCGTCATGTCTGAGAATGAGGACAACGCGCAACTTCTCTGGAAGGCAATCTTAAAGCGCTTCATGTCGTCCGAACCGTCCAACCGAGCAAGAGTCTACAATTCTTTTGCAAATATTACCTTCGATATTAGCAATATTGAAAAATTTATTACCGAGGTCCGGAGCGCCATCGTCAAGATGGAGGACGTTGGTATTGATATTCCTGAAGATATTATCACCTACGATCTTCTTAAAAGGCTACCAAGCAGCCTTGAGAATATTAAACAGAGCATCACTCATTTGAAGAACGGCGAGGAAATAAAACCTTCCATTCTTCTCAACCACCTTGAAATACACATAAATGAACTCAAGGTCTCCAATGCAAGCAAGGGAGAATCCATTTCCGCTACGATGTACACGAGCGAAGATCAACGGTGCACCTCTGGCGTTCACAATCCCAACTCGAAGACCCACACCAAAGATAGATGTTGGGCCCTGTACCCTGAAAAAAGACTGGCTTTCTTGAAGAAGAGAGAGGAGTCATTACAAGTCAGCAGTTTTACAACATCCTCATCTCTTCATTCTTGATTCCGGCTCTTCGTCTCACATGGTCTCTGATCGACGTCTCTTTGCCAATCTAGACGAAGACGAAGGCGGCCTGATAAACACCAGCTGTGGAAAGAGCACGTTGAAGATCGAAGGAAAAGGCACTATCAGATTGAAATTTCTGGATCAGATTGTTGTCTTTCATAATGTTCTTTTTGTCCCAAAAATCACTGTCAACATTCTTTCCTTACGACACCTGTTACTTGAGCAATGCACCATCAACTTTTCCGTGAATTATTTCACAATCCTGAAGAATGACAAGCCTTTTTTGGATGGTCACTACCAGAACAATCTTCCTGTCATCCAACTCGAGCCTGTCTTTCATGAATCTCACTTGAGTGAAGCAGAATTGCTCCATAAATCACTAGGACACGTCAGTTTCTGCCGACTTCGAAGAAAACTTGGCATTCCTATTAAAGCTTCTGAAGAGTGTCCATCATGCGCCGTGGTAAAAATCACCAAAGCCACCTTCAAGAGTTGAAGTTCCTCCACATCAAAACCCTTTGAAGAATTGCATCTGTATCTTATGGGACCCATAACGCCCTTGTCTCACAAACATCACAAGTACATCCTTACTGTGGTTGACGCCAACTCTCGATACGTCACCGCTATTCCCCTAATATCCAAAGCCGATGTGTTTCCCACTCTGACGCGTATCATTGACATTGAAGCAAAAAGGATCGGATATTATCCCTCTATTCTTCACTCAGATCGGGGAACAGAATTTGTTAACTCCTCAATGGATGAATATTGCCAATCCAATGTGATCCGACAGCGTTTCTCTGACGAATACACGCCTCAACAAAATGGCCTAGCTGAGAGATTCAACCGTACGGTTATAGAATCCTTGAGAACCGTTATGCTGGACTCAGGACTGAAGCCTGCCCTATGGAATGAAACTCTAAGCACCTGCTGTCTCGCTTTGAATCAAATTCCCTCGCATAAGAGCAAGAAATCGCCTTATGAATTATTTAAAGGTCACTCAGTTCCTCTGGAATTTTTCAAACCTATTGGAAATCCAGTTGCTGTACTCTCAAACCAGAAGAAATCTAAGCTTGAACCTCGAGGTGATTTTGGAAGACTAGTAGGCCTGAATGTTGAATTGAAATCTTATCGAGTCAGACTTGAAGATGGACGTTTCGTAAACTCAAAAAACTTGAAATTCCTGGACTTCAATACAAAAAACTCAAACGTTCCAGATTATGGCGATATTCTAGTCGAAGAAAGGGTACCTGAACGAGAGCGTAAAGATCAAGCTACTGGTGCCCCTGCTAAAGATGGGTTGGAGGTGAAGCAAGAGGATGAGGACGAGCCAGAAGAGCCCCGCGATCCTCAAGAAGACCATGACTCCTTATCTCCTGATGATGAAGAGGATGTTGCCAGCATGCTGATTCCCTCTCCCGATGAACCTGTAAAGAGAATACTGTGAGAACGGACACTTCAGATCAAACCAGCCAAATACTCTCATCTAACCTTCGACCCTGTCACGTTCAATCAAGCCGTCACATGCACCAACTCTGTAGGATGGCGTAAAGCTATAGATGACGAGTTGGACAACATTGAGAATCACCAGGTTTGGGTAGATCAGTTCGAAAAACCTGAAAAACACCTTAATAGCACTTGGGTCTTCAAAACCAAGCCCGCTACAGTCTCTTCATCGGAAAAGCCAAAGGCCCGTCTCTGCATCCAAGGGTTCCTTCAAACCTACGGAGAGGATTTCTTCGAAACCTTTGCTCCCACAGGGAAATTTCCCTCGTTGTTGGCCTTACTCGTACTGGCAATTGATTTAAAACTTCCAATTCAACAATTTGACGTCAAGAGCGCCTTCCTCTTTGCTCCTCTGAAGGAGGAAATCTTCATTAAAACTCCAGAAGGTTCGAAACAAAAGGCGCCATACCTCAAATTGATCAAGTCTCTGTATGGCTTGAAGCAAGCCCCCAAGAACTGGTATGAAACCCTCACCTCATGGTTTCAGGAGATCGATTACAGCCCCTCTGTTTCCAATGCCTGCTTATTCATTCACAAGTCGAAGAAGTCTTATATCTTCTTCCATGTAGACGATCTGATTGTCGTTGGACAACCTGACGTCTTCGAGAAATTATTCCTGACTAGATTCCCCAATTCAACTGCTCATGCACCCGATACTCTTCTAGGAATGAACCTGAATATCTCTGACGACTCCATCGAATTGTCTCAACCTGCTCTTATTAAAAAAGGGCTCGAGTTGCTAGGACTCGAGAACTCTCGCACCGTCTCAACTCCTTTGACTCCAGCTGTACAGCTACACACCGCTACTGAGGAAGATCATCAAAATTTCCGAAAGCTGAATTTGAATTATTGATCTTATACTGGTATGCTTAATTACCTGGCATGCCGAACTCGGCCTGATCTAGCCGCGGCAGTATCCATCCTCTCTCAGTTCAATCAACGGCCTGGCCTCAGTCATTGGAAGGAGGTATTACACTGTTGGAAATATTTGAAGGGAACGGCTGATCTGGGATTAATTCTGAAACCGAAACCTGAAAAGATACTGGACCGCATCTCTTGGTTCACGGACGCCACATGGGCTGAAGATCATGAATCTAGGCTATCGCGTAGTGGCTCATTGGCATTCTGGAAATCCTGTTCGCTCCTGTGGAATAGTAAGAAACAGAAGAACATAACCATGTTGTCTACAGAATCAGAAATGAACGCTCTCTCTGACGGGGAGCAAGAAAATCAGTGGCTCAAGTTCCTTATCGAAGAACTCTGGAAGAGGGACCTTTCGCCGACCTTATTTCACATTGACAACAAGGGTCTTCTCAAGAAACTGAAACACTTTGGTTCCAACTCCAAGACGAAGCACTTAGACATAAAAATCAAGAATCTTTGTGAAAAATTCAATAGCAACGAAATTGACGTCAAGCTTGTATCCTCAGCCGACATGCTAGCTGATTCTCTGACAAAGGCCGCTCCACAATCTTCTATCAAGAAATTACAAGACAGCTGTCTAAAGATTCTTTCGTCAACAACCAAGGAGGGGTGTTGAGTTTCTAGTGTTTCAGCTATCCACGCTTTGCCCCTCTGTGCCTCAATTCTCTCCGCGCGTCAACCGCTGTGTGCTCTCCGCTCTCCAATGCGTCACTGCGCAAACCTAACCAAGAAATCGTGACAGAACTCAATCTTGAATCCTCAGACGGTTAGGGTTTAACTTCAACACGTCATAAAAGCTTAATGATCCTCTGAGAAGACGAACCAGACTCATCAAGATTTTCAAGACTGAACCTGCTCGACTCTCCTCAAGATTCGTCAAGACCTTCGTCAAGACTCAATTCAAGAATTATTCCGGTATCAAGATTGATCGTGTACAGTACATCAAAAAAATCTCTTTCAACTTCTATCCATCAAAACTCGAACTCATCTCCTTCATTCCTCATCAGCCCGACAATCCAGATTCCTCTATCCTTGCTTGCTCACTTCTTTTTCCTCAACATCTCATTGATCTTAACCTCGCTGTTTGTTCTTTTTTCTTTCTCATTTTCTCTTTAAACTTTTTTCTCTTTCTGTTGTTTGTTGACTCAAGACTTCTTCCGCTTCATTCAGCCATATCTTAAAAAGACTCCTCATCTTCTTTTTTGCCCATAAAAAGTCCTCCTTAAACATTCTTCTATCTTCTTCGCGGTATGCTTTCTTCTTCTTCTTCCCTGTCTATCTTCTTTGTATTGTGATTGATTTTTTCTTTTTCTTCATTAGTTTGGTTTTACTTTCATAGCAATTTAGCCTCAGTTGTTTAGCTCTCTTTGAAGGCACTCAAGCCTCTTGGATTGAGCCAATAGGTTCCTTTTCAGACATTTTCTGATATTATTTTGTTTATAAAAACATCCCCCTTTTGACAGCGTTTTTTTTTTTTAATAACTTAAATGGAACACCACAGCACATATGGAAAATAAAGCTTTAACAAACTTGTTTTCTAGATTGGTGCCTCACACACCTTATGGAATGTTGCCTCCACTATATTCACACATCATTTTGGAAATTAAGCTAATCAACTGATTGCAGAGCTTGGCAATATCTGGAGGCATTGGTATTCCCTGCAGAGAAGGCCATCCAGAAAAAAATATCCTTATGATCAATCAGAGGGAAATAGTTTTTGAATTTACACTCTATTACTGCCTCAGGTAAGTTTTAATTTCCCCTCTGATTATAAGTTTAAATTCTGATTGAAAATATGAATTAATCTTCCAGGGTGAAAAACCACATTGAATCTTGAGGATCTGATAAAATCACCATTCCCACTGACCAATGGAACATGTTGGTTGACAATTTCTATCATTGGTTATGCTCACCTGAGGCTTGCCAGATGGCAACAAAGAAGGATTCACCCAAGCTGAGCAATGCACTGATTCAACTACATGGCTTCTCATCTGTGGTTTAAGCTAAAAAATGTATGAGTTCTGGCAACATTGGAAAGATAATGAATCAATCGAAGAAGTGGTGACTTCTTACACAGGCACTGAAAGCTCTCACCATTTTTGAAAATTAGATGTGGCCCAAGCTTTCTGTAGTACAGTCTAAATAAACCTCCATCTTTATATTTACCATGAGCTAATGTTTTGTTTTAGTCATCCCACTCTAGGCAAGGCCCCAAATATAGATCATGTGGGAATTGTCAACTACAATTAATGCAAGAAGATTCTGGAAAGTTGTGCTGAAATATATTTTGAGCCTTGGGAAAACGACTCCCAGTTTTTAGTCAAACGACTCCCATGATGTTGCCAACGTCAAATTTGGGAGTCGTCCGACTAATCCCATTTGCGGGATGGGAGTTGGCGGCCCAATCCACCCAAAAAAAAAAAAAAAATCAAATATTCGCGACCCCCGGGGAGTCGCTGTGCGAATTCGAGCCAGGAAATGTGGGAGTCAGTGGGAAATCCACCCCCGACACGCATCGCGGGAGTCGCGCAGCATCCTCAGCCCGCCGACTCCCAAGAAA
>SMGU01009871.1:0-14386 GCA_004348175.1 Puccinia novopanici
AATAAGAACCAATGCGCAGCCATGAGGCAGTGTGCATGAGGCTATGTTGTGAAGGCTGTGTTGTGCTGTGCAAGCTGTGTTGGGCTGTGCAAACAGTGACAGGTGAATGATATGGTTGTGATTGTTGTCGTGTAGCTGATGGTGGCCAAGGGGATATGTTGATTGACCGTAGCTTCTGATCCAAAGGGTTTAAGGAGTTGCCATCCAAGGTGACCAGGGGGTAATTTGGGCCGTAGAGTCCATTTCTTCCATCAGATTGTGTGATTTGTGGCCTGTTGAATGAGAAATAAAGAAAAAGTGATAGAAAATAATAGAAAAAGAATAGGAAAGAAATAATTTTTAATTTTTAACATTTAAGAATACCACACCGGATATAATTCCTTTACCTGCAAGTGAATTGGTGTCAATTGTGACTGGTAATGGGACAGCTGTTATTATGGTTGATCCACTGGTGTATCCAGAGGGGACTTGAGAAGGGATAAATATGATTCCCTATGTGATGGTGCATGTCCATCAGGATTGAAGTGAATCAAAGCTGATGAAATGGGCCTCCCAAGAAAGACATGGGATGTGAGGCTAGGCCAGCTGTTCCTTGATCAGGAACCATTGGTTCAGGTGATGTATTCTGTAAAAATTCATTTATCAATAGTGATCAGCCAATGCATGTCCACCATGGACTTCCGTATAGCCAGCCTCCATCCCTCGACATGGTCTCAACATCCCTTGTTTGTACACCACCGTAGCTGTGTACATACAATTCACCTAAACACCCCCACCCACCACCCACATATAATATATATATATATATGTCTCTGTATCTCCTGGACAAAAGAAAGCAAGATACATCCAAAAAAAAAAACTCCACACTTCAATTGTGATACAACACCCGCCCAACATAAAAAAAAAAAATGATGATACCGCTGACCTTACCTTGACAACCCATGCACAAAGACACGCCAATGTGAATTCAGAAAAAATAAGGGAATTGTAAGGCCTCCCATCCCCCTTTCAAGAAGAAGTCCCAAATTCTAGTTGTTAATGTTGGCCTCCCAATGAGCGCCTTGATCACAAAAACCTATATTGAGCCATGTATCTCAGATTTTGCAATTTCCCCCAACAAGAAAAATCAGACAGCCAGAGCAGCAACCATCTGTTCAGATCACCCACACCCTCTGGGTGTAAAAAAATGACATGTCAAGTCACCATCAGCATTGTCTCCAACAAGCCTTGTAAGAGTTTTCAATGCACCCCCCTTACTGAAAGTCTTATGTCCTTTGATTTTAAATTGACTATATATATTATGTATATCTTGAAACCACAGCATGCAACCCAACCAACCAACTACCCAGCCAGCCAAAAAAAAATTGAAAAAACAAGCAACAGAGAGAAGACAGCACAGCAGGTAATAATCTGGAGACGATGCAACCAATATGTATAAGTGTAGTATGTTACGATGGTCCAACACATATGAACCCTATAAGGGAAAAAAAATGAAAAAATGAACTTAACAATTTGCTGAATTCAATGCACCCACCAAAAAAAAAGGAAAAATGTCAAAAGAGCAAGCCCTGCAGAAAGAAGATATAAAAAAAAAAAAGTTCAAGACTTGATGTATGATATGACGATCATATCGAAAAGCGAGATAAAAAAAGGGGAGGGGGAAGAATCGCAAGGGGCTTGAACGATTAAGTATTATATATATCTATATAAGTGTGTGTGTGTGTGTTTGTGAAAGAAAATCTAAGGAGGATATGAGGGAGCGGAGAGAATATGTATAAAAGAAAGGGGTTCCAGGAAGATATTCTTCGACATGTGAGCAGCGGCGGCGGTGTCCACGAGCGCAACCGTACCGACCAGTTTGGGCCGAGCTTTAAGCGCAAGGGACGTAGATCGACTCTCGTTGACTATTCGCCCGTGGCAGTGTTCTAGGAAGAGATATTAAATGTCAAAACAAAAGACTTTGTGTGCAGAGTATTGACACCAAGAGACGGTGAGACTCAACTCTTCAGGGTAGGAGGAGGGGCCTCTCAGGAGACGCATGAGGGTCTGAGAGTCGACGGCAGATTGGTTAGGGACGAGGCCGAGATGACCAAAGCTCATGCGTTTGTCGTTCGGGGATAGTGGGCTAGAGTGCGGCCGGGGGACATAGGATTGGGTAGAGAGTCTCTTGGAGGAAGAAGGCGTGCGGAGGGAATGATAATTGTCGGCGAAGGGTTCGGCAAGTCGTCCGCTGGAAAGGGGGGAGGATGAGGAGGGGACGTAACGCATGGCGGGATGGACGGGCGGCTTGAGGCCGGCAAGCTGGGGGGCTACGGATGGATGGATGGGCAGCGAGTGGAGACAGACACTCATGCGGTTGCGGACGCCGATACCCGCCAGACCGCATTCCTCTGTGTCCGCCTCATCCGCCGAGGTGAGGGAGGTCTCAGCAGTCTCGTTTGCCGAAGAGAGTTCGGATGACATGATGCTGCTCGGGTGGCCGTCTGAGGAAAGACTGGTAGGGGTGGACTCCTCGACGGGACTCCTGTTCAGGACTTCTGGTGTCACGGCACGGTCCACTGGCTCCTGATCACCATCTGCCAGTACGCTGGAGGAGAGACTGAGGCGTTTTCGGAAGAATTTGGATGCTCTGGTAGGTGTTGACTTCCTCTTGAAGGATTGCTGTGTTGTGTGTGTACTGGGACAGTCACTGTTCTTGATCAAGTTCTTCGGGCGATAGAGCATGCCAGACTCGTCACAGCTAGGACCAACTAAACTTGCCCTTGAGGGGGGGGATAAATGGTGGCTGGGTGAGGAGGATGGGTCGAAAGGTGCCATGAGGGGATCATGGGAAAGGGTCTTGCTGAGTGAGGCTTGAGGGATGGGAGTCGTTGAGCTGGGGACGACGAGAGTTGGGGTTGCGGTTGTTGCTTGCGGCTTGAGAGAAAAGCGGTTGGAAAGGCGACCAAAGATGTTGCGTGTTTTTTTCTTCTTCTGATCAAGTGGTTTTGCTTCTTGTGGGGTATCTAATAATAGCAAGCTTTCAGTTCTCTTGGCCATTCTAGTATCATCATGCGACATGTCGGGAGCCTTCTCCGCCTCTTTTTCAACGGCAGTGAATGGCTGTTTGCAGTGAACGGGGGGTGTGGAGTGACCCGCAGACTTAGTTGAGCGGAAGGAAGCGATGGAGATGGGCATGATGGCGGAGTGGCGACCAAAAGGAATTGTTGTGTGGATGAAAAGGGAAAACTGTATATTATACGAATCAGAAAAGGGGCGGTGCTGTTAATTTTAATTAGAGTCCCGAAGCGAAAACAAGATTCAACGAGGCAAGAGAGAGAGAGAAAGAGGAGAGGGAAGAACGAGTCTAGTCTAGTCTGGGGGAATGGCTTGGCGGGTTCTAGTTATACTGAGCCAGAGGGGAGAAGAAGAAGTTAAGTGCAGATCGTGCTGACGAAGAAGAGGAGAGTTCAGGAAGAAAGAATCTAGTAGTGATTGGGAATGGGAGGTGCTCTCAATGGACAGGACACACTCCTTCTGCTTGGGTCATCAGAGTGGAGCTGAGTGACGGAAGAAATAATATATATTCTAGGATTTGATTGATTGTGGACACGCACCTAAAACAGTCCTTAATTTCGAGTGGCTGACTGGTTAGCACTCTGCAAGAACGGTTGAACGGCTTATTTGAATAATATATATACGATGAAGAGATCAGCTGGTCTGGCTTATGAAGCTCACCAAGGCGACAAGTGTGCAGTGTCAGTGTCGAGGGAAGAGGGACAGAGAGAGAGGGAGAGAGAGACGGGCTGGTTATATCTGCTTTGATAAGAAACAAACTGGTTTCTTTTCTCAGAGCTGATCATCATCATCATCATGAAGCAACCAGCCGTTGTTGTTGGTTGTTTAATTTAATTTGGAGGTTATGTAAGAAAGTATCTTTCTTCCACTTCTTTTTCTTGGTGTTTTTTTTTTTTTTCGCAAGTCGGTTGGTCAGGAACAGCACTGGGAACTTATTTCTCTTGGATCCAATATAGAGCATGCAAAAAAAGAGTCTCAAGATCGAGCCAACGGACGGGGCGGAAAAGAAATTGTTTGATCAGCAGGTTGCGGAGAGCTGGGAAGTGTCGCTTGGTGGTAACCGACGAGCGGCTCTTTTCCTTGCGCGAAGAGAGTATCATCACCATAACAAGTCTGTCTCTTCAGAGAGCCTCGAAACCTTGGGAATCCCACTGTAACGCTGTCCACGCCGGCTCTTTTCCGGCCCCACTCATCTTCCTCGGACCCCTTAATACCCTTCTTCTTCTTCTCCTCGACACCAACAGATACATACCAACCAAGCATCATGAGAATCTTTCTTGAGACTGTCTGCCTCATCATTTCCAACGTTGACTAGAAACACTCCCGGCACCCACGGCTGTTGATCAACCATACCCGGCCGACATGAAGCCCTCGTATCAGACACGCCTATGAATCATCTCTTCGTCAAGCTCTAGTGGAGAAAAAGGCTGAAATATCACAGCACATTATATCATCTGATCGGTCCAACTCATCATCATCAACACATCATGTGATCAAGATATATATGGGGAATAAATATAAGAAGCAATATAAGCTCGCTTCCGGCAGGGCTTCAGCCGCAATCTTCCTTGTCGACGCGGCCTCTTGAAACAAATGCCCATTCCGCCGGGCGCATCCACACACAAATAAATGAAGGTGTACTAGCGCTAAGACCTAGTATGTGTGGATCCTCGTCCTGATAGCCGCCCTGGCGGCTCGCTTGGAGATCGCTTTCATACACCTCCTCCGGCGCTCCGACTCCCTGCTGCACGCCCAAGAAAACTGATGTGACACATAAATATTTACAAGTTTGATCACTGAGAGAAAAAAAGAAAAAAAAAATTGATTCGACGAATATTTTCAGAAAGAAAGATATATATATAACATATGGGGATAGGAGAGAAAAAATACGCCCGAGAGGACAAGATAGATATTCAAGAGGAAGCAGGGAAGCGAGCGGGTGAGGGGAGCTGTGTGTGGGGAAGGGAAGGGCCTGCACCGTGTATGAGAGGAAGGAGGATCAAAGTGCCGAGGATAACGATGGCGCACACATACACACACATACGACAAACTACAAATGGAGGTAAATAGAAACGGAAGCACGGATCGAGCCACAACGATGATAGCGGACAATCCGCCTCTCCGAGTCCCCCCAGCTGTGGCCCGGGTGTAAAAGCCGCTGTGAAACGACGGGTTACTTGTTTGCATGGTATACAGGAGTGGAAAGTCAAGACATTTTGGAAAGAAATAAAAAACAACAACAACAACAACAACAAAAAGAGCAGTTCTGTTTAGAGGGACGATGAGGCAAGACGTCGTCCCCCTGATAGTTTAGAGTCAAGCAGTCTAGTCGGCGGCGTTGAAGGAATGGAGGAGAGTCTGTCCAGAAAAGAAACACCAAAAAACGAAAAAACGAAAGAGGTACAACAACAGTTCCAACGTACTGCCCAACAAAAAAGAGAAGGATAGGACACAGTTTAATGTAACGTGAGGCAAGAGAAATAAAAAAACAAGGATGGTGGAGAGTTCGGGTCAGAAGTACACATACACATGGGAAGAGCAAGCTAGGAGCGATCGATCAAAAGGGCACAAAAAGAGCGGGAGAGAAGGTGGATAACGGTAGAAGAAGAATGGAGAATTATGTGTAGGAAACGCGGTAAGAGAGAGGCTGTATACGGGGACAGTATTTTTGAAGTCTATGGGGTGTGGTGGTGGTAGTGGTGGTGTTGGAGGTGTTGCGAGAAGGAGAGCGGGAATATGCAGGATTAAGAGGGAGGGGTTTCGCCAGACTTAGGGGGGGATTTCCTGCGGAGAAGAGAGAGGGCAAGCGAGAGGGGAGATAAATGAGACAGGGCCAAGGCGAGAAGGAAGCAAGTGAAGGAAGGAACGCACCAGTAGTAGGAGTCACCGCGTCCACGGAAGGTGGGCCTTTGGACGGAGGCATGACGCTCGAGCCGCTCGGTGACTATCGAGAGGTCGAGCGGCTTCTGCGTCCAGTAATCCTCGTCCGACGGAGTCTTGATCAGGCTGGGTGGGGTCGCGATGATGGAAGGAGACCTTGTGCAGAATGGTTCAGACGTATTTCATGTCAGCAGGCCAGCAGGCTCATCTATCTCAAGGCGTGCGTCGCGAGAGCTCGACAAACATACCTTATCTGGGGCCGAATGCCGTCCACGGTGGCGCACGCTTTCATGTCCAGCTGGAGCGGCTTGACAGTACTAGAAGGGTAGGAGGGGTGGGTTCGCTTGAGAGACTTGCTGCGGTAGTAGCTCGTCTTGGGCTTGATGGATTTCAGCCGCGCGAGGAGGTTGGGCAGGCGGGGGGGGAAGCATGAGATGGGCAGCTCGGTGTCGGCACTCGTCGACCGCAAGTTCCATATCTGTCGCGGCCTGTCGTCCACGATGCTCACCACACGAGTGTCTGGTCGAGATCTGTGCAAGTAAAACTCGGAGTCTGTCGGCGAGAGGGGGTACAACACTCCTTCCTGCATCTCAAGACTCGACGAAGACCGTCTTCTTCCCTCCTTCGTCTCGTAGTAGTCGTCGTGTGATAATACTCCAGTCGGCGACCGGCCGGCCGTTTGGAGGGCCTGGATGGAGGGTTGAGGGGCGAGAGATTTGGGCCGCAAGTATCCGGCGGGGACGCCAAAGAGGGATCTGTATCGTTCCTTCTGCTCATCATGGGTGACGTGTCTGATTTGAGATTTCTGTAGTCCACCCGGTCTTATCGTGGCCTCCCCGGATCGGCTGAGGGCAAACTTGTGCGCCTTGTATCGCCGGTATATCATCACAAACGCGAGCGTGATCAGCGAGAAGGCGCTCGCCCCACTCAGCACCACAAACAGCACACTCCGGTTCGTGATCGTCGGCGATGCTGCCGTGGGACTCGAGTCGGATGCATATACTACCAATGGTGCCTTGTCAGATGTTGAACTAGCTATCCCCGCCGTCCCATTCTCCTAATCACACAAACATATGACATCAATAAGGTATTCCATGCCAATTAAGGTCAAACATCAATGGCGTGGATGAGTGAGAGAAGTACATAAATAGCAGAGTTTGCTTGAATCCCCTCATGCCCCGGCTCATCAATCAAGCCTGAAAATCATGATGACGCGAAAGTTACGTTGGGAAAGGAGGGAAAGAAGGGGTATGAGGGAGAAAAAAGTGTACTGACTGGATTTGTTTTCTGGGGTTCTCTCTTCCTGAGGACGGCAGCAGCGGCGACCTGACCGACATGGAGGAAAGAGGAAGCGCAACCGATGTTGAGCGTAAGAGGGTGTATCTTGGGCATTACCAGCAGCGGAGATGAAGGTTGGGGTGTTTACTGAAGAAGGTGAACTATAGCCAAATTAGGTGGTCGACATTGCGGGGAGCTGAGTGAAGGTGTGTGTGTGTAAGCACTGTCGCTGGCTGCCCCGGCAATGGGCCTCGCGATGGTGAGATGTCGGCGTGCGGTAATCAGGGAAGGGGAAGGAGAGAATTAACGTATCACTGCAAGGGTGATGATGAGGATGTGGTCGCAGAGCTACGACGAGTTTATCTTTTTTTTTTTGTTCTATAAGGAATGAAATAGCAGACGAGATTTTACGGCTCTTCGTCCCCTAGCTGACTCGATCTATAGATCCCGATGGCACACGTCCAACGAGAGCTCCCAAGGCGAGCACGGGTATAGCAGCCTATAGCAGCATGGTGTCAGATCTGTGCGGAGGATTAAGTGATCACGACGGGGATGGTTAGTGAGCAAGTTAACGACCAAGAAATACTTGTCTGAGCCATGCCGCTACACCCATCGCAGCCATAAGCGAACTCCAGACAGTCTCCCAGAGCGAGTGATGATGGGGCATGGGGGTGTCACAGCGGGATAGCACTCCACGGACCGACTGTGGCAGTGGTAACCAGTGTCTCTCGCCGACCGGGCACAGCGACGAGAGTGCAGCGAAGACGCAGTGAGCCCCATCCCCCACTCCACGCTTTTATTCCCCGGCGTACATCATCATCATTCGCCTTCTGTTTGCGCGAAGATCGGCGGCTGCGGGGGGAGGGCGCCATGACAACCTGTTTCTGGATGGCGCAGCTCTCTCAGATCATCCATGCTCCATCGCTTGGGTGCAAGCGTACTCCACCTCGGCACAGCTCTGCAGCTGAGTCCGGAGGGCACCATCATCAAGGGTTTTGTGACACGTTTCGTGCCCTCCCTCCCCCAGTGCTCCGTCTCCACCCCGATGGCCAGCTTCTCATGCCACCGGGAGGATTGCAACCGACGCCCGGGGGTTCCTACGTCATCCACAGCTCGTAGTTCAACACTCTTCTTCGTCAGATGGAAAGCTGAATACGTCATAACCTGGCAGATTCATTCTCGGCCGTTGCTATAACTGCATATGCAAAATGGACTGGGCGTTCATATGCATCCACTGTCGCAGTGTCTACTCGTCCGGTCAGCCGCCACTTCAACTTCACCCTTTCTCCTTTCTCATTCTCAATTCTCCAGAATTCGAAGCTACGCCCTCCTGGGTGCGGGTCTTATCCCTAGGGCATAGCAGTTGTGCTATAAAAACATCTATAATCGTCTTGCCAAACCTCCCCATCGAATCGCTTTGCTTGAATGATCCATCAGTCAACAGTCTTTCATCGTGTCTCGATGCTTAATAAGTAAATCTAGAAGGTGGTCGCAAGTTGCACCAAAGGATAAAAAAAAGGTACTACTTGAGTCCATCGAGCAAGATATATAGATCAGCGGTGTCATCAATCTCATGGATGCTTATACCATCCAGCAAAGATCACGGGTGCTCTAATGTGGTCAGAGAAGTCCAACGTATATGGATTCATTAGCTCATTGTTGCAAGTGCCTGATGGATTGGAAAATAAAAGGGCTGCTCACCGTCGCACATCAGGCCTACTTCCTTCCAAGCTGTTAAGTGCTTATAAGTCGAGCTGGTGTCACAAGTGCAAGGGTTACCTGAAGTGCCCCCGAACAAACTCACAAACGGCCGTGACGTGGGTGTATGCAACATCGCGGGGAATTAAATATGTGCTCCAGAAAGAAATCGGCTAGATGTGGCATCTTTGGGTCCCCGTGTTAGCTGATACATACACATCATGAGTAGATCGTGTTCGCTTTCTTGATCAGTGAAGTGTGTGCTGGGTATACATTGCACTGAATGGACGCCAAAGAGGAAGCCTGACGTTACGGGGGTCAATTCGATGAGCAAGGAGCTCTTTTCCTTCCATAGCAAACAACTCGATGCCATTCCTAGTATAACGATGCGAGTGAGTTGCACTCGTGGTCAAAAACGGGCTTTGGGAGGCCTCCTTGAGGGAGACCTCAACAAAGCACTTCGATTTGCTTGTACGGGCTCCATCGCCCGCAGATTCAGGACCTCGTGGGCCGGCTAGTAGTGATGAGACCGGAGACGGGTGGGGATGCGGTGACCGGAAGGAGGGTAAGTCGTAGGGCCGCCGAAGCCGGAAAGATATGGGTGTTCTGTTTGTGCGTCTCCTGAGTCGTGACGGCCTACCTAGACATTATTGATGAGCTCAGGAATTCTCTACCATTAAAGGCTTAAAACTTTCCGCACAAGATCTTGCGCAAACAACCAGCATCCTTGTGACCTGTACACCAGACTCATGCATCGAGATTCTGCTTATAAAATCCCCCCCCCCCATTTCGCGCTCTTCCCCTTTTCTCGCACATCTTTGCCCCCAACGTTTCTGCTTGTGTTTCTCCGTTGATCGTTGCCCCTCATGACGCCCAATTCCGTTGGCAGTAAAAGGAAATCAGATGTTCCTCCTGCAACCTCTCCTCCAGCAAAAAAGACACCACCCGCACCCATCCGTCTTGTCCCAAGTTACTTCCATCAGCCGAAAGCCAGGAAGCCTCTTTCCCACAAGCCTCGCGTTTCCTCATTACTAGCTGACCCACAAAGGCCTAAACCTGCGGGCGATGGAGCCCGTACAAGCAAGTCGAAGTGCTTTGTTGAGGTCTCCCTCAAGGAGGCCTCACAAAGCCCGTTTTTGACCACGAGTGCAACTCACTCGTATCGTTATACTAGGAATGGCATCGAGTTGTTTGCTATGGAAGGAAAAGAGCTCCTTGCCTATCGAATTGACCCCCGTAATGTCGGGCTTCCTCTTTGGCGTCCACACGATATCGAGGCAAGCGTTTCTCTCTATCTCACATCCAAAACTAATCGCCTAACAGATTTTTTGTTGGTTTTCTTCTTCTAGGATTTCGAAGACTTTGACGAATTGTCGACCGATTGATTCCTTTCTCCACTCTGCGAATGTGTACAATCCAACTAACGATGGGTGAGCCATTAAAAACAACAAGGGTAGCAACTCAAGACTTTTGATTCTGTTTCTGATGCATCTGATTACAGCCGGTTCATTCAATTCTTTCAGTTTTTTTTATATCCCTCACTACTCCTACAACCACTACATGACCGAACAACTTATTAGGGCACGAAATTTGTAAGGTTCGTGTATCAAGTTCAGCTCACCATGGCCCAAAAGTGAATCGCTCACTAATTTTTTTTTGGTTTCATTGAATTCAGATATGTACCATTACTAGTGATAGCCGTACTAGGAGCCAAACCCGAACGTCTCTGAACACGCTCCCCTTTCCTTTCTTGATGGCTTGATTTCTGTTATCCAAATGAAAACGATGTATCTGTATATGTAGTGGATCGAATATTTTATATCACATTGTCTGTCAAGCTCGAGAAGCGACATGGGTACACCAATGAAAGGACCTGAACAACACTTCCATGACTCACAGCCCTGCATTTCTGCTCTATAAAAGCCGGTGACAAGCAGGATCTAAGCATATAGCTGGTCCAATATTCTCTCAGAAAGAGAAACTGTCTTTGTATCCAGGAAAATGATGGGGGGAAGATCTATTATCCTTTAATTTGGAATGGACTTCCAGATCCACCTCAGGATTTACAGTGATTTTTATCTCTCAATCATAATTTTACTGCAATCTTGCAAAGGGCAGTAGGGGGCAAGAAACAGTTTTTTTTTATCCTTCTCCTGGCAGTGTAAATCTTGAGGGCAAAAAAAACATGAATGGCTTGATGCTCTTCCACAGAAAAGTGTTGGTACTGCAATACCATGCAGACAGGTGATCCATCATTTTGAACAACATTAAAGTGTGGTTTTCCAACCAGCACTTCCAGGAAATCTAGATAGGTTGATTGGCTTTGGGCCTTTTATGTAAAATAACTATGGACCATAATAGCCTCCTAATAAATTATGGAAACAACTTTCTGTCACAGTTTATTCCAAGCATAGAAGAGGTCCATTTTTTTGACCTGTTCAAAGCCAACCTCTTTCCCCAAACTATTTATTGGCAGCCTTTCTTGCAGGTTAAATTAAAAAAAAAAGAATTTTTATTCTATCCATGATGCTTCAACAGCTCTAAATCACATCCACATGATCCAGAACAAGGATAACTGCAAATAGCGGCTGAAATTTTCACAGGACTCCAGATAGCACTGAAGCACAGAATACTTGCTGTGGCTTTTCAAGAATATCTGTGTTGGAATAAAGAAGCCATGAATACACTTTTGAAAGAAAAAAAAGTTGGTCAGAAAAGGGGGATGATCTCCTTGGAAGGCTGCCTCATGATCAAGCACTTGAGTCCTCCACTCTTTGAGGACGAGGAAGTGCATGGAACTAGGGCAGTCTTGTGGTCTGAAAGGAATGGAAACTGTGCTTCATTTCTTCACTTGGAATTCCTCCAAAAATTTCACTTCATCAAAAGAGAAGAAGGATAAAAATCCTCTATGATAAGATATATTTTTTAATTTACATTGATAACATTGATTGCAAAGGACCAAGAATGATGGTCTTACATTTAAAACTCTGTGGCACCATTTACACAAAATCAGAATCTAACAGTGCAGCAATTTGAGGAATGGGAAATTTATTCTCTCATCCCCCATAAATCAGAATTTGTGCAGAAAACTCATTATTCAGCCTCCCCTCCAGATGATGGAACTTTAATTTTTCTGCTTACCCATCCCTAAACCACCATCACTGGTCCATTTTACATAAATCTTGCCAAATTATATCCACACAAAGTTATCCCTAATTTTCATTCTATGATTTATAAATGTTTAGGCCTTCAAAGACAGAATGAGATCCTCATCAACATTCTTTTCTTCAATAACTGTTTTTTCTTTTGGTTTGATTCTTCTTGGATTATTGTTAAGAATTAAAAACTCTTTTTAGCTTTGATTTGTTGCATATTTCTTATTTAGTTGATCTGGTATTAACTCAAATAAATAGTATCATACAGTCTATCTGGTTTGGATTCTCTCCCATATCTCCATTGTGCTTTTTTCATTATCCATTCTTCCCTTGTTCAACATTTTTTGATTATATCTAGTCTATTGAACTTATTCTGGTTCAATGAATACAAACTATCAGTACTTAAATTTTTCTTTCTGACAACTTCACTGGCTGATGCAGTGAGAACAAATCCCCCCCATTATCCCCTCAAACACTCTCTATCAGAAAAGCAGCTCAAGCCCATTAATAATGCAATTTCAACCATATTATCTGTATTCAATTAAAATAATTTACATTTGATGAGGGTTTACATCACAGTGAATAACATTCTTTTGAACAATCACCTGAAATAGAAATACACAGGTGCAAAAAATTTGCCCCCGGCCCCCTGGTGAGATGAGCAAAGCTCCAACGATTTATAGTCATTCTAAATCTTAATTCTATGTTAGAGCTTTGAATTTCATATCTTTTAAGATTTTGGGCACACAAAAAATCAATATACATAATTTTATTCTCCTGCTCTTAATATTAAACTTAGAGTAATGGAACTCCATTTCAGCCTCCATCACTGTATATTATCTTGATAGGAGGTGGCTATCAATAACCATCAAATTTTAGTTGTGTAGAAGAATTCAAAGCTAGTTCTTTTAGATATTTTGGTTGACTGTATCAAAGACTTCATTTTTATGATTGGATAATACATGAAAAATCTACAAAGTGCTTCAAGAATCCATGGATCTCAAGCCACAATTAATCCAATTTTCACATAATAAAACATGTGAGTTTGTGTATTCCAAGCTTAGAAAAGTTTTCTATATGTAATTCATTCTCATAATCATGGTGTGAGATGCTAAATACTTGATGATAGGGAAAAAAGGGATGACATGGCCCATTTTATTATCCTTTGAGAATTTAAAATCTTGATGAAGCAATTGCTACAAGTAAACAGGGCTCTTGAAATTCATACAAATAGAATTAGTATCAATAATGCTTAGTTTTATTTTGAAAAACTATTGGAGATGTCTTTTGAAAATTGTTAAATACTATCCAAATGATAATGCTATAAATTTATGAGAGACTGCATTTTTTGTTTTTAGGTTGGATGAGTGCAAATTATTGCATAACTCAATTAACATACCAGGCCCAAACTACTTGAGAGAATTTACATGAACTGTTCTGATTGGGAATTTGAAGGAGAATATTAACAACTTGAGTTTCTGTGTTATCAATTTTCAATTCTCTACATTTTCCTATTCAGAAGAAATTTTTCTCTTGGAAAATGGAGTTGGTGCTTGGGATTAGCACTCATGTAGTTGTAAGCTTATTTGTATGAAAAAAAGGAAGTTCTCAGGGAGCTAAAAAAAGATAGAATTGTTTCAAGGATCACCAAGTGAGTGGCTGAGAACAATAAAATGATAAAACCAGAACCAATGCAGTGAGCTACTAGGAGAGCCATTCTTACAAGTGAAAAGACAAGTGTGCAATGGAGACTAAGCAGCTCTGGTGCTGTACATGAGAAATTATACATTAATTAGGAAAGGAAGAGAATTTGGGTAAAAAAATGAAGGAGAATTGAATAAATGAATGAGTAAAAAAATATTCTAAGCATTTATAACCAATACAAGTTGGCCATTCACCATACCAAAAAACCCACTATCCCAGCTTTCAAATTCCAATCAATCTTCTGCTGTATAATAGTGAAATAGGCTTGTGATTCCTGCATCTGTATGTTCTTCCCCACCACAATAATTTGACTTCTGAAAAAAAAAATATATTTTTGTCACTCAAGTGGACCATGACAGTGGAAGGTGCCCATTCTTGCTACCTGCTGTGGCTGGTTCTGAGTGTACATGCCTGTTCCTATCAGAAAATCTTACTTGCCATTTGGAGGTCCTTCTGCTTTGGTATTTTATTGTGAGGCTTGTCAAAATACAAGAGAAATGCCGGTATTTCAGGATTGAAACCAAAACTGTCACATATTATGTGGCCCCACTCCCCAAATTCTGGCCACTTCACTGAATATAAAAACTCACTCATATGCCTGCAGTTGACATGCA
>SMGU01009873.1:0-12550 GCA_004348175.1 Puccinia novopanici
TTTTGACTTTTTTTTTTTTTAAAAAAAAAAAGGTTTTGGACCACAAACAAATGGAAATTGCCGCCGAAGAGGAACGGAAGACAAGACATGATGTTATGGCTCATGTTCACACTTTTGGTCTGGTAAGACAATACTTTTTTGTTTGTTTGAGAAGAGTGTGTGTTGTTGATCGAATAAATCCCCCCTCAGGTTTGCCCCAAGGCAGCGCCGATAATCCATCTGGGCGCAACGTCCTGTTACGTGACAGACAATGCCGATCTGATATTCCTACGGAAAGGATTCGAGATTATCATTCCCAAGTTGGCCCTGGTCATCTCGCGGCTATCTAAATTTGCCGTCGAATACAAGGACCTACCCACGCTAGGCTGGACGCACTTCCAGCCCGCACAACTAACCACGGTCGGAAAACGGGCGACCTTATGGATCCAAGAGCTGTTGATGGATCTGAGGAACCTGCTACGAGCCAAGGATGATCTCGGCTTTCGCGGGGTCAAGGGGACGACGGGAACCCAAGCATCGTTCTTGGCACTGTTTGATGGGAACCACGAACTTGTCGAAAGACTCGACCAACTGGTCACGGAAAAATCCGGCTTCAAATTTGCCTATCCCGTCTCGGGCCAAACTTACACCCGCAAGATCGACATCGACTCCTTGGCTCCCCTCTCGTCCCTCGGCGCCACCGCTCACAAAATCGCTACCGATATCCGCTTATTAGCGAATCTCAAAGAACTCGAGGAGCCCTTCGAGGCCAGTCAAATCGGTAGTAGCGCCATGGCGTACAAGCGAAACCCGATGCGCTGTGAGCGTATTTGCTCACTGGCTCGGCATCTTATGGTCCTACACGTCAGCTCTTTTTTATTTTTTTTATTGACCCGGGGCACCGCGGGAGCTCGACTCTGATACTTTTGCTATGCGACTCGACAGCAAAATGCGTTGATGACGGCCTCGGTGCAATGGTTTGAGCGAACCTTAGACGATTCTGCGAATCGACGGGTGACGATCCCGGAGGCCTTCCTGACGGCGGACATCATCCTGACGACGCTCCAGAATGTCAGCGAAGGGATGGTCGTGTATCCGGCGATCATTGCGCGCCACATCGACGCCGAGCTGCCCTTCATGGCCACGGAAAATATCATCATGGAGATGGTCAGACTGGGCGGCGACCGCCAGGACTGTCACGAACAGATCCGCGTCTTGAGCCATCAGGCTGCCAAAGTCGTCAAGGAAGAAGGTGGCGACAACGACTTGATCTCCCGAATTAAAAACACTCCCTTCTTCGCTCCCATACACTCTAAACTGGACACTCTTTTGGACCCCAAAGCTTTCATTGGACGTGCCCCGCAACAAGTCGATCATTTCGTCAAAGGTCATTATTCATTCTTCTTTCCCACACAGCCTTGACTGTCAATTAAAAATAAATCACTAAATTTTTCTCCTCTTTGTCCGAAATCCCGTTTCATTCTCTCTCAGATTGGGTCACCCCAGCCCTCGCACCCTACCAGGAGTACATCCTTGCGTCCGAACATGCAGTCCTACACGTTTAGAGGCCCACGGTTGGGGCACTTGCAAAAAAAAAAAAAAAAAACTACGCTCACGACGGAATCTTTCTTATTCACTCTTCCCTTATCGAAGCACCTATATATAACAGTTTCGATCCTCTCTGCAACACACATACACACACATGCAACTTGCAGCAATAGTGTTCATAGTCTGGTCCATACCTCCTGCCTTCCTTCCTCCCTTCATTACTCTTGGTTTGTTGTCTGTTTGTGTAGCACTCACAACTATATACCCGGCGTTCCCTGGAAACCTCAGCTTGTTTTTTCTGCTCATAAATTCTCGCACCTTCTCTCACTCTTACATCCTCTCAATTTCCTTTTTTTTTTCTGCTTCGTGCCCACATCACAATTTTCTTGGCTTGCCGCTTGGATCGGTGGCTGGATCTGGCTCATGCACCTGCAGTGCGTGAACTGATTAGGCCCTCACCAACGCGACCAACATGGCGATTCAGCATTTAAGACACAGGCGGGAAAACTGGAGCGTAAAGAAGCAGCCTCACTGAGGTTAGAAGAAAGCAAATAATGAGAAATAATGTGAAACTCTGAAAATGATATTTGTCTTGTGGGAATTAAAACCACATCTCTGATGTCTGTGTCAACTGTACAGTGACTTATCATAAAGAACAGCCACTTTGTTTTCTACAAAAGAAGGGGTAAAAATTAAGCTTCAGCCCCCAATTTGTTTTCACAGGATCAGAGGCTCCTCACAAGAATGAAAAGAGAAGGTTCATGATTTACGTAAATCACACTGAATAGGTAACAAAAACCAAACAAAATTGCTACTTTTTCAGCCTGCTCAATAATTTTGTAAAAAAATAAGGAAAAATGAAGGCAGGCTGGACAAAGGCTGGAGAAGAATGATGATAAAAAAAATGGAGAAAATTTATTTATGTTTCTTTTTTTTTTTGGAAAAAATGCATGGGAAAGCTACCAACAAGTTGAACCACCCTCAGCTTCAATCACAGCTTTCATCCTATTGGGCATTGAATTGATGAGGTGGTAAAAGATTGAGGTTGGGAAGTCAGACCACGCTTTACAGATTGCTTCTTGAATTTCAGGGACTGTTCAGGGCTGGTAAGAGCTTGGATGTTCTTCTTCAGGAAAAGCAACACATTCTCAATAGGATTGAGGTCTGTAGATTGTGCTGGCCTATCAATTTTATGGATTGCCTATCCATGTTATGGATTTTGTATCTCAAGGAATTCTTGACTGATATGAGTGGTGTGAACAGGAGCATTGTCCTCCATGAGTATCAAATTGCAGCTGGGATTTGTCTTGTTCAGAAATGGAACCAGCAAATTTTGGTACACTTTCTTGATGAAGTTGGCTTATTTTTGTTGGCTGGGTATAATTACAGTAATAGATCCCTTGGTGCTGTTAAAGAAAGCACCCCACACCATTGTTGAGGTTTGTATGCTCGTGAAAGTTGGAGTGAGGTTCTTCTTTTGATATTTTTCATCTTCTTTTTGCCAAACCAAGATTGATTTTGAGTTCTTCCCAATTTCAAAGCAAGATCCATCATTCCACAGGACCTTCTTCCAATTGTAAACAGTCAATCCCTTGTGCTAATTTGAAAATCTCAGTTGAGATCCATGCTTTGTGAGAAAAGGCTTCTTTGTGGTGACCTGGTTGTTAAATACAGACTAATGAGCTTGTCACCACACAATTATGGTTGAGATAGGGGTGGTCAGTTGCTTCTTCACATTGTCCATTTGCAGCTATTACTATTCTTCCAAGGCTTCCCTGGTGTGGGAGTTGGCAAAACAGTCCTGCATTTTGAAAACTGTGATATGATTCCTTGCACTTTTGAACAAGCAATACCCAGCTTGTTGGAGATGGCTGATGGAGCCATGCCTGCTTTGGAAAGACCAATGATTTGTTCTTTGAGCTTGGGTAGAGAGTGTTGTTTACAAGTTACTGGCATCCTGGATGTGTTTAAGTTCAATTTTCTTAATTTTTCTTTTCTTTTGGCACTGGCCCCCATTATTAAATTTAATCAAATTAATTTTGTGGTGGATATATATGATAAGCCACTGTACGTGAGGCAACAGTGGGCCGCTACGCTACACTACGCTACATGGCCAATAACCGTTAGCGTAGCGGTTTTTTTTTCTCTTCCAAATTTGTGTAGCGTTAGTTGTGATATTGTTCCGCTACACTAACAGTTAGCGTAGCGGAAAATTCTCCTTGAAATTTTTCTGTAGCGTTAGTTGAAAATATTTTCCACTACACTAACTGTTAGCGTAGCTTTTCTTGAGCTAACAGAATTTTGAAGAATCTGTAGCGTAACTTTTTTCCAACTAACAAGTAGCGTAGCGTACACCAGAGCCCAGATCAACGTCCCGCCGCTGGACGGGGGGCGCGTCAATTGAACGTCGTGTTGCTCTGCAGGGAGCAACGTTGTGAAGCGGTCGGCACATTCATAACCCCGATTGGTTTTTGGGGTTTTGGTTGTGCCAACATTGTGAGGACGCTGCTCGAGGTGATGAAGGAACGTCGAATCAGCGGCACCCAGAAACCATTCACCGTTCTAAGACCCCTCCTGAAACCTGTGCGGGACGTTGATCCCCTCGTGGAATGACGTTTTTCAAGGGAGATGAGGATGTCGACTGATCGTTGAGCCAACATGGCCGGCGTCGAGGTATCGATAGAATGCCGTTCTAAGGACGCTTCTAATTGGCGCAGGCCAAACTCACCGTACAGTGGACGTTTGTGCCATGTCCAATCAACCTGCCAAACTGGTCGATTCTGATTCAATTTTTTATTTTTATTTTTATTTTTATTTTTATTTTTATTTTTATTTTTATTTTTATTTTTATTTTTTATTTTTTATTTTTATTTTTATTTTTTATTTTTATTTTTATTTTTATTTTTATTTTTTATTTTTATTTTTATTTTTATTTTTTCTGGCACCCATTTGATCTGCTTATTGAACAGAACTTTGCACGAAGTGACATTTATGTTAATTGCCTGTGGGACTGGACAGTTTTATTGTACAATTGTAATGTATTTACATTGGATTAGGAAGAGAGAAGAAGTCGCAAGCCAACCGAAAGGGAAAAAAATTAGAAAGATGAAAAAATTGTTGCTATTCTTCCATTGCATCGAACGCAGAAGATGATTGATTTTCGTTGGGAGCCGGGACATTAGAAGCTGGGTGATTGATTTGATTGGGATGTGAAGGCATGTTGAGACGTTCACGTTCACATACTTCTTCATGGGTAGGTAAGTGAGGTAAGTGCTCGACACTGGCGTAGACAGTCCCCCGAGTGCCGAAAAGTTCGGAGTCCTTTTCCATGATCAACGAAGCCCAACTTTGTGGGTAATACAGCAACAAATGTCAGATTGTTGTATGAAAATACACGTATCAAGTTTCACTTACGCTTTTAAATATCCCAGTGATTGCTGGCTTAAGAACAACAGCTGGTTGTCTATTGGGGTCCATTGTGCTCCGTGTCCTGGAGTAGGCCTCAACAAGTGCTCCGCGGTTTCCAATCGAAGATAAGCAAATCGCACTTTGACACGAATGCTGATATGGGCCCAGTCAACCGGGGTGACTCGGGCTCCAGCATTAACAGAGAATGCAGAGTTGATCTGCTTGAGTGGCATTAGATCAACCAAACACTTACACGCTTGAAAGGATATGTAGGGAACGTACATGATTGTACAAGCCCTCGAGGCTTGGAGCAGCTCCGTGAACCTTGCAAAGGCTGGTGTTGGTGATGTTCCTCAGCAACTGAATGGAATTAATCATTTGGATCAAGATTCCATGTTCAATCAACAGGTAGTAAGTGTGTCACTTACCAAGTTCCGAAGTGTGACACGGTTGTGTTTCAACAGATCCCGAATGACCTGTAGGACACTTCGGGTAGCCGCACCATCACCCATCCGATATCCTGGGGGAAGATGTTGTTGCTGGATGTCTTGCGGTAGGGCATCCACATGAGCCTGCCGCATGGAATAATTGTGGTCTTAGATTAGATGTTGGCTTTGTTCAAGATTGATTGGTTGCTTCACGTACCTGGGTCAGGTTTAACAGTGCTGAAGTTTGAGGAACCCCATTATCATTGTCTTGTCGACTGTAAACCATGATATGAGCATCGAGAATCTTTGATCGGATGAAATCGCGTATGTTGTCCTGAATAATAATGTGGGTGGATTAGAAATGAGACAACAAACAAAAACAAAAAGTTGATGAACGTTTCTGACCCTTATGTAGTTGCTGTAATGGAATGTTCTAATATCAATCGAAGTAACTGCGATAGGAGTGGTTGATGGCGGAGTTGGTGTAACGAATCCCGCTACTTCAGGCTTCAACGACAGGAACCCGAACACAAGAGCACCCATAACATTGGGGTGGCTCATCTAGATTGAGCAATAACAACGGCAAAGGTTAAAAAAAAAAAAAAAAGGCAAACAGACGTAGCAAAAGACCTGCAGAATTTTTTTGGCCAATGCGAGCTTGCTGTCAGTGAGTCCAAAGATTTCCTGGAGTGCATCATGATCTATCTGATTGCTTAAAGAATCGACTGGGGGGAGGTTTGAATTGAAGTCGCTTGCATGCTGATGGTCGCCATTATTACTAAAGTCTTGGGATGAATCACTGGCTCGATTGAACTGATTTGAGAGTGGTTCAAAATCGTTGTTGTGGTTGTTTTGACTACCATCATAGTTGCTGTAGGATTCGCCAGAATTACCTTGGAAACTCTGACCAGAAAACAATATCGATGGAGCAGGGACATGTTCGGGGGTAACAGGGTTGGGTAGTTGAAGATGGGGAGGGATAAAGGGCAACTGACTATTTCCAGGAGCAATACGAGGGCCCGTTTGACTGGATGGTATTCGAGAGGCAGGTCGATTTGGAGGAGGCATGCTGTTATTCACACCCCTTGTGGCTGGATGCGAATTGTGGTTAGAAGGCTGATGTGGATTAATTGTATGAGACATGCTGCTGAACGGATTGAATGCAGATGAAAAGATGAGGAAGGAATCTGGATGCGAGATGAATCAAGTTTGATCTGACCTTGGGCGCATGCAGCGTGAATTGTTTTTAATCCTAGCTCAAACCCCACGGGGCTTGTACCCGTTTAACTGAAATAATGGTTTTGGCTGAAGCTAAGAAAAAAAGAAGAAGAAAAAAGAATTAGATTCTATCGGCAAAGACAAAAAAGCATCATTTATGGCGGAACATGCAGGTTCGCATTTTCTTCCATCTGCCGCAAGAACTGTTATTCTTAAAGAGAGATTTATTGATGAAATGGTCGTTATTTTTTTGATTGATATGCTTGAAGGATTTGATCGAAGTGGATCTGGAAGTATGGCAATGTACGTGTGTACAACTTGCGGTTCTCGCAAAATGAAGGAGAAGCAGATTAGGTTTCATCATCAGCTGGCTTCACATCAACGGAAGTTGCAAGATAAAGTCAGATCAACTCCATTGGCACCCTTAATTGAGGAGGACAGAGATATGGAATATAACGAACAAGCCGAGGACTCTTTGAGATCTGAAGTTGCGACTGAAATGGATGATGAAATGGGGAATCATGAAGAGGTTAATAACATGTTGGAAAGAGAAAGAGAAACTCACATGAATCAACTCCAAGCAGCTTTAGAATCAATTGCGCAAATGGATTCCGAAGATCTGTTTGATTTGTCCGGGGACGGAATCACAGGCAGCGCGAGCGATATTGATTGGACCGAGCTGGTTTACGATGAGATGGAGTCGGAGCTTCTTGATACCGATGGAAATCACGGCCAAACGGGAGACATTAAAGAGGACATTGTCGAACTTGGGAATCCCTGGTTTCCTTTCAAAAATAAAATGGTGAGTCAGTCAAAAGATTTTTGGATTAATCAATAGAAAACATTGAACAAAATGTGCTTACCTGTGGAAAGTTTGATGTTTCAGGAACTGGTCGGGTCCTTGGTGATTGGTTATTCCCGGCACATCCTATCGAGGGCTGTATATGAACAAATCCAAGCTGTGATGTCATCTTTATGTCAGCTCAGGCTCCCCGCATGGTCAACAATCCGTCGAGCTCAGGCGCGCATCCGCAAATACTTGGACATTGAGCTGAAAGTCTCAAAAAGTGTTTGGGGTACTCCCTGCGCATCCTTAGGCGTGCAAAGTATCATCCAGAAGGTACGCTCACAATACTGAAGGGTTCATTGGATTAATTGTCAAATGAAGCTGATTCCCTTCATACTATGGTCATCTGATAGGAACTCTCCAATCCGCAAGTTTCCCCTCACATAGAGTTCTATCCTGAAGATCCATATGGTCAACATTGTATGAAATTATCTCAGGCGCAAAAATGGCGTGAAGATTTATCTGTTGACATTAGACCTCAAATGTGCACCAACAATGACCAACACTTCTACATATTTGAACCACTAGAGACTTTTCAGCAACAAATCGTCGTCCCAATTTTCATTTATACCTTCAAATCAGAGCTTTTTGCCAAGTGCATTGTGCCTCACCTTCAACAAGTCAATCAATTTTCCACGCGAATATTTATCCCTTCGGCAATCTCTTATCAATCCTCGGATTTATTGATCATCCCAGTGAATCAATTCAAGACTGAATATTCTAGAATCACACTCGAAAACAACCAAAAATTATCAGCACTCTGTCAAAATAAGATGTACGAAATCAATGAACCTTGTCAAGAAGTCCAGTTACCCAACCCTTGGCGCATCAAAGCAAACGGAAAAATAATCAGACACATTCCAACCACAATGTACTCAGACGACACTTCTGGAAATGTCTCGAAACAATGGAACAAACATATTTCATTCTATCTGACTTTATCTGGCCTGCCACCCAATCTCACCAACCAAGAGTATAACTGTCACTTCTTATCGACATCCAACCGTGCAGGAGTGTTGGAAATTGCAAGTCAAATTGTCAAGGAGTCTAAGTAATATTTTTTTGGCCTTTTTTCTTTCTTTCTCTATCTCCTTTCAGATTAATATGAACTGATTTACTTGCTTTTTATTTTTACAAAAAAAAAGCAAAATGACAGCGGAGGGATTCAAAGCTTTTGATATTTCTATTGGACAGCCTGTTCTTGTAATGAGCATGATGCTTTTTTTCCTGGCAGATTCACCGATGCATGCTGAGATCACCAACACTCCTATCCCTGGAGCTTCACTGAACCCCTGCCAAATATGTACTTTACATGCATCGAAAAAAATCAACAAAAAATCTCTCACTTACCTTCTACAATTCTTGAACCTTGACTCCAATGGATTCATAGAAACCAGCCCGCCACGATCATGGAAGACCTCAATTGAACACACATATGATCTTTACAACCTCTTTAACCAAAAAAACATCACCGCCGTCAATAACCAGAGGAAGATTTTTGGAATAACCGATTCACTTAATAACAGATTTATGGAAGGAAAAAGAAAGAAGTCTCCAGCTGCGTTGAAAGCCCAGATTTTAGCTCTAGAGAAAGAAGATGCCACCGAACTATTCAACCCATTTCTCAAACTCAAAGGTTCTTTTTTTTTTATCTCCTTCCTTCTTTATCTCAATCACTAAATTTTTATTTTGTTTTTGCCAAAAAAAAAAAGGTTTCGATGGTTGCCAGGACACCCCCGTGGAAATATTACATGTTTTTCTTCTTGGAGTGGTTAAATATTTAGTGAGAGATATCGTTCAGAAAATTAAGAAGGATCCAAATAAAAATAAAATTGTTGAATTGACTGGACGTCTTCAATCCTTCAACACCAATTCGCTGAACATACCTCTTTTGAAGCCGCTTTACCTGATCAATCATTCACAATCACTGGTAGGAAAGGACTTCAAGATTTTCCTTCAAGCGATTCCGTTCATTTTTTTCCCGTTGATGGATAACAACCAGAGGGAACTCTGGCTATCTCTTTCACAACTTTCTACTTATATTTTCCAGACCAACATCGCTTTCATGCCAACTTTCCAAACAGAAATAAAACAATACATATCAATCTTCATGAGTCACATGATCAAGTTTACGGCACAGTGGATTAACAAACCGAAATTCCACATGTTATTCCATCTTCCTGAATCCATCCTACGCTTTGGACCAGCCAGTTTATTTTCGACAGAGAAATTCGAATCTTACAACGGTGTCTTGAGGAATTCTTCAACTCACTCTAACAAGCAAGCCCCCGGACGCGACATTGCCATCAATTTCGCAAACTATCAAGCACTGCGTTTCCTCTTGTCTGGTGGAGTTGTGTTCAATAAATCGAGCGGATCAACTTCCAAGTGCTTGCCAGAGGTTCTTTCTTTCTTCGATGACAACCCAATCATTCAGAAATCACTTGGCTTCAACTCAGAAATGGCGTATTCGACTACTCGCTACCCATATCAAAAAAGAACATCACTGAAGAAAGAAGAGGAAGAGATAATTCCAGTCTCATTATCAAACCAATTTCCCATCAGCAACATCATTCAGATCTCCCAGTTGCAGTTGAATGCTCATGAAATGATTTTCAAATCATCATTTGTTTTGGTATCTCGATACTTTTTGCCACTTCATCTTCAGAAATGTCACCAAACTGAATCATACCCATTAAAATTTCCAGGTCGGCGCAGGCAATGCAGAAGACTACATTGGACGTGTCCGTTCATTGTGGATTGCAGGTGGTCACTTTTTCATCCATGTGAATCAGATGGTTCAATCAACAATCCACCCTTTCTATGGTTTGCGAGTTTATTTACAGACAAAAAACACCCAATCTGTTCGACCCATTGTGAGCCATACTGACGAAACGAAAAAAGTGAATCAATTATTAAATTTATCCTCAACCTATTTGACTTTACAGGACATAAAAACCACCTTGAATCTTCAACACGACTGCCATACTTCCAAATGTAAAGTTACAAACACCAGGAGCACTCGCATAGAAAGACTTGAAACAACCATTAAAACACCCGAGGTGCGACATCGGGAGGACAACACATTTATCCTCAACTCAGCATCATTGCATTCTCCAGAGCATCATCGGAAGTTGGCTGACCTTCCAATAAAAACCCTTTCTCCAGCCCAATGGATGGAAATCTGTCACACTGGATTGGGTCATTGGGGTGTAGTTGAAGCCCCAGCTGCCGTTAGCAAAACACCACCAGCCACACCACCAGAGTCCCCAAGCCAAACTCCAGCAGAAACACCTGAAGGAATTATGACTCCAGCTAATCACTTGGCCGCATCAATGGCTTGATTTTGTAATTTCTCTTCAATGCATCACAGTCGCCAAATAAATATAAATATGAGGAATAAATGAAGTTCATAAGTGCGGGCGACCTCTCTTTTCTTTGCACAAGGGGTCACTGTTTAGATCTGAGTGACCCCCCTTTTGTTATATATATTAAAACCTCTACGTATTTAAATATAATAAACTAAGCCTTCAAAAAACAAAAACAACCGATGGCATCTCCTTCACCCAACAGTAGCGGCAATGAGGAGACTTACGTCGATGATTACGTGGAGCCTGAAAGTCCCAATCTCTCCGACAACTCAAGCCATGCATCTAAACGGGAATTAGCCGAACGTTGTAATGCATACGAGAGCCGAAATGCTATCCATACGGACAGTGAGGAGTCAGAAAGCAACAAAGAATCGGACGAGGAAGAAGAAGACCTGGGAGGACGTAGCCCCCAGTGTCCTGAGCACCTACTACCAAGATTCCGGCCTCCACCAAGGAGATCGCCCGGCGGCCCCAGCAAATTCTACTTAGACAGCGAGGATGAACTCGATCATCCCAAGGGCAAAAAAACGATTCCCCGATTAAAGCGGTCATTAGGTGATGCTTGGGTTGGTTGTGCGGACCCAGATGTGGAGCAAGGGGTAGGCCACACTCAACTCCGTACATGCCTGATCAATTTTAGTTTTTAAATCAATAAATACTAATAAGAATTGTACTCAATTACAAAATGGATATAGGAAAAGAAGAAGTCACGCGCAGAGGATTTCGAGAAGCCGGAAGTGATGGAGGATGATGCCAATGTGGAAATGTCTCACCCTCATGATCAGCCTGAGTCAAGTACTCAAGGCAGTAATTGAAACTATTGTGGGCAATCCCCACCCCCTTCTCCCGGGAGCGCGTCCCTGCAACCAGTCTTGTCCTCTTGACGATTTCTGAACTCCTCAGTGTTGAAGGGACGAGTGACACTTCCCATCCCCTCAACGGACCCTGCTCGACGAACCATCAACGTGCTTGGCCACCGTTGACGGAACGAATCAGCCTCGTGATCACTGTTCTGGGGACGGGAGGTGCTCTCTCGTCCTCGTAACGGGATCGCAGGATGTTCTGAGGATGCAAGAGTCCTTAGAACGTCCCGCTTTCCGCGCTCTGTCCGCCAAACGGTGATCTATCCGTTCTAAGGACACTTAGGTCCTTGGGACGGGCATACTCCAAACCTACCCAAGTGAGTAGGACGTTGGAGTCGAGACGCCGTTGAGGGGTAGTTCCCACAACGGCAAGAAAACCACAACGGAGCAAAAACGTTGAGCAGGTCCCCGGGACGTCTTTTTTGGCTCACTGTTGAAGAAACATCGGGTTCCTGCTCGATCGCTCCCGTGGTGTAGCTCACTGGGAACTACACTACGCTACACTCACACGCTACGCTACGCTACACTCACACGCTACACTACGCTACACTGTGCTACAGACACTACACTACACTATGCTGCACTTCACTACACAACACTAACCAAGTTATCAACTGGAATGATGATAGCTTCTGGGCTACATTGGTTAGGATCAAACGATTGGTCACTTGCTTGCTTCAAATTTTATTTTGATTGAGCTGTTTTCTCATTCCTATTATAACAACTCTGATGAATGAATGTGTCCATGGGAGAATATCCGCCCGTGGTCTTCCATTCATCATCAGAGTCATCATACCAGGAACGATATTACAGTCAAAAAAGATAAAAGATGAATTTACAAGGAAAACATTTAATGCTTGACCAATGAATGATTATTAATGAACATGT
>SMGU01009874.1:0-17984 GCA_004348175.1 Puccinia novopanici
TTCACTTTTTTGCCTTTGTCTTTCTCCCTTCCCTTGTAACAAAACTGTTATTTTCTGTTTGATGGATGACTGTGATTGCGGGGTTGTGTGATCCCGGGACCCTGAATATCGTTCTGGGGACTACAGGCCGGATCAGTCACAAGAATTCATCAAGGAGAAAAGCACAGTGTAGTTACAAAGATAAAAACAAAGTCAACACTTTGTTGCAGAGAAACGACATTGGTTTTAATACAACCAACATAGGCAAACAGTCTATTGGATGGCTGTTTTTTATTTATTGCCACCTTTAGTAAGATGTTAGTTGAGTGGTTAGCTTGTGCTAGTGTGTGTAGCGTAGTGTAGCTCCTATTGAGCTACGCTACGCTGCCTGTTAGCTGGGGAAAAGCTACGCTATGGATTCTTCAAAAATCTGTTAGCGGGAGAAAAGCTACGCTACCTGTTAGTGTAGTGGAAAAAAAATTCAACTAACGCTACAGAAAAATTTGAAGGAAAATTTTCCGCTACGCTAACTGATAGCGTAGCAGAATAAAATCACAACTAACGCTACAAGAATTTTGAAGAGAAATAAAAACCGCTACGCTAACAGTTATTGTCCATGTAGCGTAGTGTAGCGTAGCGGCCCACTGTTGACAGATGTCATGATGAGTATGATGGGAAAAGTGTGGTAATTCCATAAGGGTGAGAAAGGGCTGATCCAGAAGAGTCCAGAAGGTGGGATACTGAATGATGGTTGGTTTCGGGGGTCTTCTGCTCTGTTGGCCATGTGTCCTTTGTTCCTCCAAAAGTGGGAAAATTGAATATCTTCTGATCCAGTGAGAATTGAGCCATGCTGTAAGGGGGTTACCTAGGGTAAATTGAGCTTCTGAATATTAATTTGGACTGATAATGAGGGTTTTTGGAGTCCTTTGGGCTTGATGACTGAAAAACAGGATTACCACAGCACCACGCAAGACCCGTACACAGGGGAATGGCCGTCTTTCCCGCTTTCCTGTCTAATCCTATCCCATTTGTGCCTCCTGAATGTTACACTAAGCAACATGAAAAGGAATCAGCACACTTGGAAACTTTGTAGAAAAAAAACTGAGACATTTTGGATGTATATTGAATCAGTTGAATTCATCAAATGTTTAACAGGTTGTTGACATCTGGGATCCATTGGGAAGCACACAGCAAAGTTGGGATTTCTGGCATGATTTCTATCAACCAAAGCGCACCTTCACATGATCACAGCCAAACAGAACTATTATAATCTGGGATTCCTCCATTGAATATGATGGAATATGATGAAAATTTATTGGATTTTTTCTTTCTGGTTGGAGTGGAGATGATGGTGTCAAGAATTGAATTTCAGACGGATCTTTTCAAGCTTGCTTATCCTTTCCCTCACAACAAGAATCCCTTTTCCTGAAAAAAATTACCCCCAAAATCTATCCAAAAGAAAAAGGGATAAGAGATTCAATGGGGTTTATGTGCTACCAATTTCAAATTATTAGTGTAGATAATTCAATAAAGAGACCTTACAGACTATCCCTCATACACCAGGGCTGTGTTTAAGGTACTTGAGTTCCTGTGCCTCTGATGCTGTTCTTTTATGAAGTTGCCCATGATGTAGCATTAAATTACACATTGCAGAGAGAGCCTTTGTGATTTTTGTGGAACTAGCTATCCACTTGAAAATAAAATTACTGGGTGAAGTGGGCTGGGTCATAGATCAGGGTGGATGTTTGAATTTCCTCTGGATATCTGCAGGCAGAGTAAGTCCTTCCAAATACCTCCCTCTCCCATTCATCTCATAGAAATTCTGGTCCGCTCATCTCAACTCAACTAAATCAAAATTCTTTGTTAGTTTACATAGTGACTTTTCTTTTATTCCCATTTGGAATGGGTTTAGTCAATATCTTCCTCAGCTGTACCAACTGTCATTATGGCACATGTGAATTTTTCTTGGGGTTTTTTTTGGGATTATTTCAACATAATATGGACTAAAACATCAATTAGTGTTGGAATTCTTGTTTTTGCTCTCTGATCTTGTCTCTATTTTTTCTCCCTCATTTGTCACTCATTACATTTGTCAGACCCCTTCTTCATTCTAAACCCCTGAGAGTCCCTTCCTCAACCACAACTCAACACATGTATTTAGATTATTAATACTGTGCTCTGGAGTGAAAATCAAAACTCATTGGTCCTGACAAATACTGGTCCTAGAGGTGGCACTTGAGCCCCATCTCTAGTCTCTTTGTGAAGGCACTTGAGCCCCTTCAACTGAGAATTATAGTCCTTTTTCTGCTATAAGCAGAACTTTATATTATACTACTCCTGGTCAACCGCCAAAAATTATTCAATTAGTGTAGTTTTTTTTCAACTAACTTTTTTTTTTAAATCAGAAGTACCTTGATTTTTTTTTCTTCTTGATAATGCCTATTGTAACTGAATGGCAGTTACTCTACACTACATTGCACAATCTAAAACCAAATAATATGCAACTAGCAAATGATCCAAAATCCAACTAACATTTCACTCACATCCAAGTGGTACATGAAATCATGGACTGAAGTGAAAATTGAACAGATACCCTCAAAAATTAATTAGGCTATTCTAGCGGTCTGTGCAAGGGGCACAGTCTTCCAGAATGAATAAAATATATTTTTTCACACATAAGAATCATTTGAAAAAGAAAACAAACTTCTCAACACCTTTACTGAAACACACACAAAAATAAAACCATATAGATTTCAAGAGCTATGTAGTGAATGAAAAAATAGATTTTGTTTTTATTGTTGGATGTGACTATGATTTTTTTTTTAAAAAAAAAATCTGAATTATTTTTAAAAAATTAGAAATTATGCAAAATAATCTTGCTTTTTTTTTGAACAGCTTTTTTTTGACACATAATCATCAGGATTTCTGAGTAACTTGGGAAAGTTTATTTGATAGTATCAAGCTAAACTAACAATCATTGTAACCTACCATCAGTCACAATTAGTTCTGTACCACCATTTCGCAGAAAAAAAACAGGACTGTATGTACCACCAGAATCCAGACATTTTTTCTGCAACAGGTGTGATGAAAATATGAGATATAGTCATGGTTTCTAAAAAGATATCCCTGATGATACCTGGAGAAAATTATTGACGGAATTTAGATGAGATTCTCTGGAAAAATAATTTATATTACAAAATTACTCTTCATCTTCTATCTAGGGAATTCACAACCTTCCCAAGCCATTCTTTGTCCAAACCAAAAATTTTCCTGTGAAGAAGACCTGTTATTATTATTATTTTTTTTTTTTCAAATAAATGAAAATCATTTATCCCAGGAAACTAATGCACCCTCTGGGAGATTCCTAGTATTCATATCACCATCAATATAAAAATATCATCCACCTCCAACCCTGTCAGCCAAAAAGGTAGTATCATCATACCTGATTTCCCCAAACAGCTGCATTGCTTAATTTACCCTAGAAATAATTATTTCAATCTTATTCTACCAGGAATATAAGAAATAACACATCAAAATTCATTTTCAAATACCAAGAAACTTTTTCATAAATTATTCTGCTTTTTCTTTCTTTCTTAGTTTTTTCTATTCTTATCTGTACCTGAATGGTCTTACAAGTTTTTTTCCATTTCATTTCATTTGTTTTATTTAATTTAATTTTATTAATTATTCTAATTATTATTCCATGCATAATATTAGAATTATAGAATTAGTTGAAAAATAAAATGAGATCGCCAAATATGTTGAATCAGATCTTATAATTTTTTCAAAGACTTCAATACATTAGAAAATAATCCCTGAGGTCTTAACAGCTCCATGTACCACTCAAATCATGGGGAATATCTTTAAATGTGCTTAAAATAAATTACTTCTGTGCATATACCACATGATAGAGTAATTGATTACACCAAATGGATGTGCAATAACATTTATTTTAACCAGATCTATCAGAAAAAATGAGATATCACAACATTAGATTAATTGTGATACATTGAGCACATGATAAACCCGCCTGGTACTACCTGGGAGCTTCTGAGAAATTTCACAGCTCCTCAGGAGTCACTCATAGCTTCCCTTGAGAACTTCTGAGAAACACTTGGAGATATATGAGCCCTCTGAAGTTCTAGGATTGCACCCCAGAGTTAATCATTTATCCAGAAAACGCCACAAAAACTTGATTATTTTATAAAACTCATAATATTTCATATAACAAATCACAATAGTAGCGTTTCTCAGTATCCTTTTGAATACATATCTTCATCTACAACCATCTACAGTGTAATTTTCTACTTAATTCTGTAGTGATTTTTGCAAGTCTTGAGTGCTCTTTTGCCAATGCTACAGTTGTTAGAAAAGGTTCCATCTTGTGCAACTCCTCAACCATGTCAGTAATTATCACTTAGAGACTTACCACTGAAAGGGAAGAATAAAAAGAATTCTCTCCTGAGCTTGTAGCTTAAAAAACTCTCTTTTCAGGCAAAAAATATTCTTGTTGAAACAATTTCTGACCGAAACCACAATCTTATTTTGATTGGTTGTATTTCAAGATCAGGGAACTTCTCACGTAGCGGAGCTAGTATAGACATGCAACTAAGGCTGGCAACTGGAGAGGGTAGGGCAGTTCAGTAGAGGGGTTAGGGAGCAGAAAAACATGGAAAGATCATCTCAACATGAGATGGACATGTCAGGGAGTAGGACTAAGCCGTTGTACTCGACAAAGGCAGAAGGAAAACATTGGGAGCAAAGAAGCTCATATCACCGGGGATTTTTTGTTTTTTCATGTGAACATAAGCTGGGGAGTCATCCAGGAATATCCAGAAAGCTAAAAGTAATACAAAAGAGGATTCATATGGAGCAGAATGAAAGCTTCCTATCTCTGAGTCGGGTCATACGGAGAGTTCCGATTTACTCAAACTCCGATCTTGCTCTGGAATTTGAACCCGAAACGAACCCAGAGCGCAACATCAATTCTGAATCCATCAAGAGCACTATGGAGATCTATTTGATACTTCTTGAAGTCGTCGACTATAAGGTCAAAGTTGGGCTGAAACTCAGCAAGCGTTTCTAGATGCAATCATTATAAATCCCAAAGAAGAAAAAAAAACTCAATCAGACACATTTCTCATCACAATTGGTTGCAAATGTATGGTCAGACTTACTGTGAGAGCCATCAGAAATTTTCTGATGATGTGAAATTTCTCGGAGGATTAGTTGGAAAACTCTCAAGAATGCAAAGAAGATTCGAGCTTGGGGGAACTGATTAATATCCAGTGATGAAAAGCGGGAAAGAAAATGTTAGTGTGAAGAACAAAAGTATGCACCAAAGGATGGTAAGAAGCTATGCCGGCAGATGGACGAACAAGCACGTCTTTCCCCAACTTTTCAACGAGGTGAAATCTGCGTGCGATCTCAGAAACAGGTTTGTGAATTTCATTCAAATGGTTGTTGACCTCCTGGACTTGATTCTTATTGCAAGCAGCAATGATAGGTTGTTTGAACTTCTCGGCCACCGCAACAATCTGATTGAAATCGAGATGTCGAGAAACGGCTGCCTCTTCGTTTGGAACCGGGTCCGCAGCCACTGTTTCCGAAGCAAAAAAAAGTAATTATAACAAGTCTCAATCGTCAGTTAGTCTCAAGGATCGATATTGAAGCGAGATAGGTGCAAAAGTAAGTTCCAACATACTCGCTAACGCAATAGGCACCAAAAAGTATTTTAACAACATTTTTTCCAAATGAAATTCAAGAAGACTAGTATATTGGATGTAGCCGTGAAGGAAGAAAAAAGATAACCAAATCAGTTTCTTCCACCGTTTTAAGGTAAGGCGCGTAGCATAAAAATTCAAAATTCTCGAGCCTACTCTTGGAAACTATTGCTTCAAGTTGGTGATGACTTGATGGTCAATTGGACTTTGGTATCACAAAAGCAGGTGAGGAATCAAACCTTGAAGGCGTCATGAAGCGGTGATTTTATATACGCATAGGGGAACCCAGAAAGACTGAAAGTTCACTACAACATGCTTGAAAGATTCATCCATTATGCTATGAGCCTGGCAACAAGTCCAGGGATGTTCCTGTGCTATGTTCCTGTGCTTGCCCTCCTGGGAAAACCATACTTTTGCCGTCATCTCTCCAAGCGCCCGCCCAAGTTCTCTTGTCTTTTAGAGATTATTGATCAAATTTAAATTGGGGTATGCGGCACAAAAAGGAAGTTGTTGAGGAACTCCGGTCGTGAGTCGCTGTGACTGCATTTCGATAGAAAACATCTCTGCCCCGTTGAGGGCACCTCGAAATTTTGCGCGTAAACGCCGATCGGCATTGCATCCTGCGAGTGCATTCGAGGGAAACTTACCAAGATCGGACTACATAGAAGTTCACAAAAGAAAATCCGTGGTCAATCATGGCGGAGACGCGGTAGGACACGTTGGACTTGATGTGACGCAAGCGATACCATACAGCTCTCCCTTCAGGCTTGTTCATCTATATTCACGACTCTACCTTAGGGGCCAAAATTGGAGCTGGCGCAATTTTAGCGCAACAAATGATTTCCTTTCCGCGTCAAAAAAGAATGCAGTACATTTTTATCCAGAAGGCGGCGAGCCGTGCAGTCCCCGGTGCTTTCCGCAGATCACCCGCTATAGAGGGACTGGGCTCTAGGCTACTAGCTCCCTCCCGTGATGGTAGGGCTCCAGCAAGTTAGATCAAACATCAACAACACATGAATAAAAATTGTGCCGTTTCATTCAAACGGGAAACCGTGATGACCTACATAATTCAAGGTGAATTATTACGCAAGGGGATTTTGTCATTGGTTTGGGGTCTACTAAGACATGTTTTTGGCCAATCTGGGAGCTGGCTGTGCTGGGGGGCACAGTTGATCAAAGTCTCCTCCAGTCAGCCACCTGAATACGTCTGCCGTCACGTGCATGTTAATGCAACCCTGTTGGACCGCGGTTCTCACCAATATGGAAACTTTTAAAATGTGCCATTGCCAGGACAATGCTACTTATTTACAGCTAAGACAACAAAGCTTGCGGTTGCGCAGGCTTTGTTTATCCCGGATTTTCTCAATTCCAAGCCACCCAAACTCGAAGCCGCACCTAATACAGCTTCCAACAACCTCCGCCATCTTCCACATCTTCTTACGAATTCGCAACGGACCCTACACAGCCGCTCGGGTGCGACGTCACCTCAGCGCTCACATCGCGCGCGCGTGACCCGGGCAACGCAAAACGTCATCCCGTCGCGCGATGGTCAACCGTCATTGTGGCGTCTTGTTGGTGCGCCGAGGGGACGCAACGCAAACCGTCCTCGTGATGGCGCTCACGGTCAGAGTGACGGTGTACGCTCAAGGCGTCCTGCTGTGGTCTTGGGAGCCGACACAACAGCGTTTTTTTCAGCGCGCTTGGGACGCACCTGACGGTCACGCTATCGTCATTGGACGCCATCATGACGGACAGATGGGCTCGCCTGGGACGCTTTTCCTTCATCAGCGCGCCAGGTGTGGTTCGATCAGTCCGACCTGGGGGCGTTGGCCCTGGCCCGCAGGGCTTGCCGCATGGCAGGAGCCTCCCGGCCTGACAGTGATGCATGTGGGCCCAAGACGGTTGAGTGATAATTCTTCCTCACACTCGCTCAGGCCAGACATTATAGCTCGGACGAACGTGGTTTGTATAAATTTTTTTTATGGTAGAATCAGTATTTGTGTGGTTTCCACTATTCGCGAGGTCATATTTAATGAGAAAACACTGTATAAATTTAGAGACATCAAGCGACCGTAGCAGAAACCCCAGCTGCCAGTTTAGCCTCCACTTCTTCATCAGTGGGGCATCGAACGAGGTCGCGTTCCAGCTCATCACTGGTGGGCGATTTCCCAAACACCTCCAAGTCAATGCGGCTCAATAGTCGATGCCAACTGTTAAGGAAATCTCAGCCGAGTAGAACGCACTGAACTTTCAAAAAAAGAGATGACTTACACTTTTGTGTAATCGGAGGGGTGCTGTCTCATGAGGTGGAATTGTGAATCTATCTGATCCCACTGTGAAATGTACCGTGAGTCCGGGTCCAAGAAGTTGACCATCGTAGCCATGCGCAGGTGCGCAATGCGGATCTTCAACTTGATGTCCACTTTTTCATCAACTTGGTCATCGGTCCACCCCGTCTTAGTCCCCATGCAGTGCTTCCAGAAAATCCTCAATAGCTCAGTAATGTTTGGTATGTAATCTGGGCTGACAGTCGCAATTAGCCCAGTGAGCAAGATGTTGCGGACCTTGTTGCGAACATGCTTGAGTTGGGTTCGAACTTCTGTCACCACATGTGCCACGGCTTGGGGATCAGATTTGATGTACTTTGGCGGCAACTGGACTCGCTTGTAGGCAGGGCTGCAAGCATTCAAAACAGTCTATGATGATCTTCCATCAGCTTGGTGTCAAGAGGTTTGGAATCATAAACACATGCTTACCAGGACCCTCTGCTGGAGGCATCGATCTGTTGCACTGGAGGAATATGCCTCCAAGTCAACCTCCAACATGCATTCACGACCAATTCGTCGTAGGTAGGTCTAGATAGTTGTAACACAGTGTTAAAGCGAGGTTGGTGGGCAGTAAATAAGGGACACCATACCTTCAAATCGTTACTGTACACGAATGAAATTAACTGAGTCGTGTGGGTCACTGCGACAGTTGGCACCTCAGGTGAGGGGGGGAGAGGTATGGCCAAGGCCGAGATGGCTTCTTTCAAATTCCCTATCTCCAACACAACAGCACTGAGAATGGTCATCAGGGCAACATGCCGGTCTGTTTGATTCATCTACGTGGTGTGTCTTGCAGGCAAGTCAAGGATTATCATGTCCGGCCATAATAGTAAAAAGCTGGAGACTTACAGCTGTCATTAGTTGGTCTAAGCCTTCAGGGATTTCTGCGACGCCTAGTAAGTCTAGATAGTGATCTAGGGCCCTTGGAGGGGGGGGTGAGCCATCACCATCAAGATTGGGGTCGATGCTGGGCTCATTGCGGGGTGACGATGCAAAGGGGTTATCTCCATCAGAATCAAGGGGATTCTCTGGAAGCTCGGCGTGGTACTCCACCATGCGGCGACGCTGCCGACGGGCAGAATCTGGATTGAGGACAGCCAATTGCAATTGGCTAGTGCTTCTGGTTAGTGAGTTGATGAAGGTGCTCACCTGAGTCTCCCAACACCTGTGCGGTGCGACGAGCTTCACCATGATTTGGTGTTTCGGGCCCAGATGTGTTTCTTGGGGTATTATTGTTGGTGTGCTGGTTGAAGAAGAGAGACATTTTGCTCACTCCACGCTGCGCCATGAATGCTCGCATTAAGTGCTCGCAGCATTGTAGGTGGCACTTGTGGGTGGCTGCGGGTCTTCCATCGCAGCTTCAAATGCGATAGATCTCAAACATATTAGGAACTGATGGTAGGCTCGCTAAAGTATTCTACATTAGGCCAAGAATCCACCAGGGCAGTAAGGGAGGGTGGACATGGGCATCACCAAGCTATCTCTTCATGTAAGGCATTCTGCCGGTGTCTATTCTGATCCCCATATCATTATATAATCAATCCCCAACCGCTCGTAATATCTTCCCTAGGGATGGACAGCCCATAAACTGACACCTGGAATATTATCCTGGGTACTTGAACATCTGCGTCATGGAGGCATGACAGGCCGCATTCATGTAAAGGCAGGAAAGCCGTGGCCCTTTCATTGTAGGCAACATGGACACCAGAGCATAGTGGAAACGGGGATGTTTAGATTGGATGGGATGTGACTCGTGATGTGCAGGGGCATAATCAAATACGGATTGATAACATGCATGGTTACAAGATTGGAATGTCTTGGGCCTTGCCAACAGCCAAACACAAGAGCCGGGCAGGACCCTCAGCAAAACCAAGCGCACGCAGCTCGCCCTTGGTGCTGAGCGTGAAATACGACCAGTGCGTTATCTTGAGCGACTGCACAAGTTGGCGGGTTTCTTTGTCGTCCGTGGCCACATGGGCAAGATTCAGAAATTGCTCCATGTCTATTGGTCCCCGGTGGCCTACATCATCCAGTGGGCTCATGGGATGCTTTTCCGCGTTCGATGGTGACAGGATCGTAATATCTGGCGACTGGTACCGGGAGCGTGAAGCGGCCCGCTTGGGTAAGAAGTGGATCTATTTTGGACAATTGCGTATGATCAGTATAAAATGACTGATCTTGCTCATAAGCTGACATGCCTTACCACTGGCACATGTCCTTTTTGGCCTAAGCGACGGGGGACAGGGGCACTGGCACGATAACGGACTATACACTCCTGGCCACGCAAATAAGTGAGAGCGGCTTCTTGGGAATAGGCTTCCCACGAGTCCTCCCCTTCAATGAAGGAGCTCTGGTCTGCAGCGTACTGAGGATGATTGGTGATTATGGCCTGCCATCGGGCCTCAGATCCGTAAATGTTGCAGTTGATCTCATGCTGAATATCTGGTCTATTCCTTGCCAGCTGGGTAATTATAATTTGACGGAATGCCACCCAAGGGTGGTTGATTGATCCATCCCACCGCGTATAGATAGGTGGCCCTATTTCCTCAGTCCACTCCGTTACATTTGTGCGATCACGACGACTGCCAAGGGAGTACATGGTGGCCCTAGGTGTCGCCATCCACATTCGATATTCCAGCTTGATCCCAGGGCCTCTTGTTGGAAGTTCTTGTGGATCCGATATGGCCGCTGGGATAGCTGGGCAGTCAGATGGGAGCTTTAATGGCAGGTGGTTCACGCCAGCTGGCACACTGCCATGGTTTTCCAGGTTGGTTCCCAAAGGTGCAGTAGGTTGTTGGTCTCGTAGTAAGGCTCCAGAAGGGGTGGGGCGAGGACTAGGTGGCGATCTTGTTTGAGCTTCTGGCTGGCCTGGGTCATTCTCTTGAGATTGGTCAGATTCTGGGCACTCGTCGAAGCGAACATGATGAGTTCGAGGTAATTGAGCCTCTTGAAACTGACATCTTATGGGCGCTGGAGATGACGACACATCTGTTTCGGAAAGTTCCGATGGATCTCTAGAATTGGGATCGCGGGTAGCTTGGTAAGGAGGGTATTTGATGCAACTGGGTCGAGGTCCTAAATCCTCAGGCTCTGCTGCTTTGGGGTATATCGCCGCGAGATGGGAGTTCGAAATCATTGGTAACTGAGATTCAGGGATCTGAGAGTCTCGCACATACTGGACCCTTTGTGGTGGTGGACAAGGTGGTGATTTCATGCTTTGCCGATTGGGAGGAGTGCGAAAGGGGGGGGGAGGGGTGATGTTGTGCGTTCAAGAAAACACTTGATGAACCGCGGGGAAAATTGCCATGTGTGTGTGGCGTCTCATGCCTCCCCCCTTCATCCCCTTGGCCATTATCTTGTAACCAATTTAACAGCGATATAATGTGAGTCATGCTGGACTCACTGGCATCCATTTATGCACCAATAGTGGGGTCTATTTACAATCTAAGCAAGCCACAACTAGAGTGATCATTCCACACCACTGGCTTCATCGTCCTCTGAGTAATCAACTTCCCCTATCTGCTCATCTTCCGATTCCAGCTCCTCATCGCCAGCTTGTGCCCATACGTCAAAGCCTGATTCCACACAAGCGACCCATTCTTTGGGTGTGATATCGCTGAAGGACAAGTCTGATACCAAGCGGTGCAACTGAGCATTCCGTAAGGCGGCCGAGTTGATTACAAAGTGTGAGTTGTCTGTGTGTTCAACTTGCACAGTTTTGACTTCTGTTGCCTGTCGTTCCATCCAAGTAGTTCTTGACAAGGTGACTGGGCACTCCCCTCGATGACAATTATGCTGAACGTTGATGCAGCCAATGATGGACTTTGTAAACCCAACAAATTAAGCCATGAGTTATTACGGGCAAGACAAAATAATAGACTCACTTTGGGGCGTATGACAGCACAATGTTTTGTTTGGCTCAAGGTCCGCATTTCATAATGTTCATCGACTTCTCCCAATTCAAATCCTGATACCCAAATATAATAGTTGGGTTTTTGGGTGGCCCTGCTGGCCCACATGGATGTAATGGAAGCCACCAACGGTTGGCCTCCCCTGTCAACCTATCCAGCCCGAATAGTCAGTGATGATGAAGTATCCCATCACAAAAGTCACCACATGCACTCACGACCAAAAATACTCCTTGGTGCAGAATGTCATGATGACTGAGCTTAACCTTGAGTACCTGGAACAGCTTCTCGGTGTTGTTGATTTGTTCGAGTTCTGGAGGTAAAGGCATTCGATCACATTCATGAACCTTGAGTCCCATGTTTATAGGGAATGCACTCGGAGGTAGTCTTGTGATTTCTGATGAGTTGTAACCCATCGACCGCTGAATGACTGGATTTTCGGAGAACACATTCGTGACATTGCTTGAGGGATGCTTCCAGCCCTGAGCTTTTGCATCATATATAAGGCCTCCAGATACGAGGTATTTCAGATTGGAATAGTTGTCAAAAGTAATGGCCAGATCGCGTCCTGGAGCCTGCCTGTTTGAGTGGATACAAGCTTGGCGTAAAACACCATTGTAAGACTCAAATTTCTCAGTTTCAAACAGGGGAGCGGGGCCAAATCTGCGGATTGATTCTGGTAGGTGGAGGAGCATGTGTATCTTTGGTTTGTTGACCCATTGAGCTGAGGAGCTAATCAACTTGAATAATAAACGGTTGATAAGTGATTTGATGGCCTTAAGGTAGTTGTCCATGTGGTCTATCCTGGTCTGAAAAATGAAAGGCGTCAAATTACACAGAGCTAGCCAAACCTCTCTTCGTGAGGGAGTCATGAACTGGAAGAAAATAAACGGTGCTGCTTGAAGGATTATCCGGAAGTCTTTACCAATCAAACTTGAAGAATATTGGACCATACTAGTTGGGCTGATGGAGGGAATATTGAGAGAGTTGGTGTTGAAAGAAGTCCATAAGGCTGTAATTTCTTTCTCTTGTTGATCATTCAAGTCGTTCATGAAGTCTTGAAATAAATATCTGACCATTCCGAGCAAGAAAACGTGTAAGACTTCAACTGGGGTATCATTGACCATGTCAAAACCTAAGAGGATAAATTCAGTCAGAAATAAATTAAATCATGTGAGAAATCTGAAGTAATGGACAAGCCTTTTAACCTCAGAAAAGGACTGAGCAACCTCGTTTTATCTTTGAGCTCCAAATCAATCAAGTCTTTTGGGATGGTGTTTTTTTTCATGTGTTCAGGTAATTCTTGTCCTTCTTTAACCAATTCTTTCTTTTTTGCTTTGAATTCCAGGATTTTTTTGGCAAACTGGCGATTGGTCTGGTCTCGAATTCCAAACTCCGCAAATTTATCGTTTATTTTGTCCTCAGTAATTGTTGCCGCATTTTCTTTGATGTATTTCCAAACTTTTTCGCTGTCTTCAATGGTTTTTAATTGTGTGGTTCTGGATTGGTTTGGTTGCTATTACCAAAAAAAAAAAAAAGAAAAAAGCAAAAATAAAAATAAAAATAAAAATCAGCTGGAAAATCTTTGATCCCAGGAAAAAAAGAAAGAAAGAAGAAATACATTTAATCCACATAAATTTTTGTTTGAAAATTTGGAAAGATAACTCAGTGTCTTCCGGTCTTTTATACTGGTGGTTCTGAGGTGGCAAACTCGGCATGGATTCAGAGATGCTCCAGGGTGAGGGGTGTTGGTTATTTCTGCGTGCATTGGAGAGTCTGCCAAGAAGCATAGCAGAGGACTCATGACAAGGACATGTTGAGAAAGAATCATATCATAAGCGTCGTAGCCATCCTCGACCATGTCACTGAATGAATGCAAAAGCATTGATCAGCTGGTGGAATTAAAATTTTTTGAGTTATAAAATGGATGAGGTGAATCAAAGTGAGAATCATTTTACTTTAACTGCTCAACAACAATCTCACCAAGATCCAACGCTCCCACAATGTTTGAAGTGCATAGAAAGTGACAGTTGAACTGTTGATTTGAGATTTTTGGCGCCAATCCAGAGAGTGTAAAGAAATAAGAAATGTGTTTGTTCCACTTCTTTGATTGATTTCCAGAAGTATCATCACAATACAGGTTTATTGGTACGTGTCGAATAATTCTCCCGTGGGCCTTTTCTCTCCAAGGATTTGGTAGATTGATTTTACCTGTGCTGTCTTGTTCTGGTTTCAAAGGCAAGATCGAAATGAGTTGTGGGAGTTGGATTCCCTGGTCTGCCGGAAAATCCCCACAGCTCACCATGAAGCACATTTCCGCAGGTATCTGATAGTTTCAGACCATCGCTTGCAGCAATCTCCGAATAAACCAAATCAAAATCTTCGACAGGGATTTCTTTCAAGGAAGGATCATCGAACAATATATTCGCGGGAATGGTAATCTTGACGGTAGATTGATTTCTTTTTGATTCTATTGTGGGTTTGTAACATTTAGCAAAGGTTTGGAACTGGAATGTGTAGAAGAAGATGGGAATGAGAATTTCGTCATTCTTGAGCTGGACCGGCTCGTAGATGTAGAAGTGCTTCGAATTTGAAGCTACCATTTGCACACGGAGAACTGGTTCGAGATGTTTGAGCCACTTTGCGGACTGTGAAGTCTTGAATATATCTACTCCGTGCACATCTTCTGGGAGGAAATCCAAGTGGGGCGCGACCAAAGGATTCATCAAATCCTAGTTAACAACATCAACTGCAAATCAGCCATTTGATGAAGGTCATTTTTTCATCACACAAGGTAAGTGCTCACATTTGCCACTATCTCCCTGGCATCAAGCGCAAACATAGGATCGCCAAAGACTGATTCCTTTTCCACCACTGAGTGATTACACAGCAGTCGAATTTTTGCTCGCGTCCTCCTTAAAGCCTCCCACCGGGGAAGATGGATCTGGTATGCCGTGAAAATACTTCGAATTTGATGATATAAATCCCGAGAGATAAGCCGATGTAAGTAGCCAATCAGTAAAGATCCGATTAGGTACTAATAAATACATATTTTTCCGCTTGTCAGTTTATTGTACGCTTGCTTATTTCCAATTATGTCTTTTGATTAATCAAGGAGCTGACTTCTTTCGATGGAAAAGGAAACCATGGCGAGTCTGGATCCATCGCCTCCTCAATTTCAGCAACTTCACGGCGCAAAGCAGGGACCAGACGCTCGGGAGAAGAATTGGTCTCGGCTGGTTCATCGTCAATCTGATCAATCGCCAGACCCAGTAAGTTGAGCCAATCTATCTCGTCCTCCTCCATTTCACTCTCTCCATCTTCAAATATCCCAATCAAAGGACCATCACTTGCGGAATCGGCATTGGATCCCGTCGGATCTTCTGTATTTGTGATCTCGACATCTTCAAGAACCGGTTCAATGTCAATCCGCGGCCGATTTGATGACTCAGATTCATTCAGAACGGCGTTGGCGGCAAACCTGTCACGATTTCTCTGGACTCGCTCTGCATCTAATCGAGCGAGGTTTTGATGACGTTGTCCCTGCGCATGCTTCTTCTGATCTTTGGTTGGCCTTCCACCACAGAGGAGGCAACTGAATTGACTTGGAGTCTCTTCAAAGAAATCTTTTGCAAAGTGGTAAGTTTAACATGTTTAATATAATTTATATTACTTTCTTATACTCACATTTATCAGGTGCCATGTTTCTGGATTGCTGATGTTGTGTTCCAGTGGTTCTTGACCTTATATTGCCGAAATCTGATCAATTTTAGGACTTGGGCCAAGTTTTCGAGATCGGATTTTTAATGGTTTCTGACATACAATTCCGACTTAAAAGGCCATGTCACCTTCAATTCTTCGATCTCTCCACCAAAACGAACCTGAAACTTCCCACTTTCAATGGATTTCGACAACCCTCTGTATTCTAATGATGGTGATCCATCTGCTTCTTTCATTCCAGATGCAGATGATGATGACTCTTCTCACCCAAGTCCTCTGCACTCCCCTCCTAATCACTCGAGTCCTCATCACTCCCATATCTCTCACTCCCCTCCTCTAATTGGCTCCCACGACTCTAGCTCCCGTCCTGGATCTCCTAAACGAAGGCGACAAACAACCCGTGATATCCCCGACGAAGACGATATAATGCGTAATGTCGATGAAGGCCATTTTTCTCGTTCCGAACCAATGAACACACAGCCTGCGACCAATATGAAGGATGTATGCTCGGAATTGAAAGCTCTCTATCACCTTGATGAGGAGCATGATCAAGTCGCTCGCAAATCAAGCCTGGTAAATGTTTATTTCTCATTGGCTCAGCTCAACTCACCAATGTGTTACAATGCTAACCCAAGTCCGACTTGCTTTTCAGTGCCCCCCCGCCGAGAGACATGCTAATATCATGTACGCTATTGCTGCTACCCATCAACATCAAGCCTCAAGTCATGAATCTGTCGCATACGGTGAAACATTCAAAGTAAGTTTGATTTCAACTAATCTTTGTATGCGACAAGCCTGACCCTGTTTGATTGTTCTCAATCAGACCTTTGTTAGGATGAAAGCAAGGATGGCATTCCTCATCCCAACGCTTCAAGCTTACTCCAATTGTCCCAACAAGAGTGGGACACTTCCCAAGACTCTTTACTACCTATGCTTAGTAGGTTTTTCACTTTCTTCCCACCTTTTATTTCCATGCTGATTGTCTTCTTCTTTTTTGACCAGGATGCTGTCAACAAGCAACCAGATGATTGGAGAGAAGAAAATCTCCTGCCGGGTCAACTGAAGGATGAACCATCAGGTGGGGCCTTGAAGGCTTATGGTACCATCATGGGTGCCTTGTTGAAATATCAACGAAGTCACTTACGTGTACTGGTAAGGGTCTTTGACAACCAATAGCATGTTTATTAATCATGCAAATAAATATAAGCTGAACGAGTTGTACGCTTAGCTCCTCAAGAATATTCTCGAGACACAACGAATCCGTATCTCAGGCCCGGTCCCCAATCGAACGGAGTTGGTCACTCTGGTAAGGATGCAAGCATATCATAGCTGACTCATTTTATCTCGGAAGTTAACAACCATCTCTTTTTCCTTTTCTTCCTCCAGATTTACTCTGACCTCCCACCAGACAACCAAAAATGGACTGAAGCCCAGATCAAGGCCCGAATTGGGTCCAGCTGGCTCATGCAAATTCGCATGGCCTATCTTCATTTGGTTCTGGTACACTACTACACCCACCCAGAAACCAAAGGTTCACAGTGGGCTGCTATCGATGAGCGACTTGCCTTACTCCACAAGTCATCACCTGAATTTGAAAGCATGTAAGTACCATTTTCTTTCTTGTTGTAATAAAGCACGACTGACTTGGCATAAACAAGGCATGCCAACCTTGTCCTTGCACAGGACAAGGAACTGTTTTCGTCTTGCAAGGACTTCAAGACAATCCCAGTTGAAAGCTTCACCATTCCCTCTGTGTCCGACGTTGAGGCAGCCATTAGTCGCAAACAATCAACTCGCGAAACCCTGACCGAGTCAGCCAACTGAACCTCCTCTCCTTGCTGTGGGCTTAACTTTCCCGCTTTTTTCCTTGCTTTGTATGTATGTGTTTCACTTTCGACTCTGTGTGTTTTCTCTGAAATGTATTTGTTCCTCCTCAAAAGTTTTAAAAAAATGTACACTTCATAACTCTTAAATAAATAATAATGTAAATTTTTGGCGAGCTGTCAATGGCGCATGCCGGCTAGCTACCTTGAATGGTCACTGGCAAGCTACTGTCGAGCAGCTGACCTCACGGTGTCGTCAGCGGCGTTCAGCAAGCCAACAGCGGCTGCTGTCGCGATGTCATGAGGAACCGTTGACGGTAAAGCACCGTCAACTGTTGATTGTAAGCCGACGTGTGCAAACGACGGCAAGCACTCGTCATCTGCTGCTGGCTTGGCGACAGCAGATGCTGACGGAAAGCCCGCGGCTGCAGTCAAGCTGTCGGGAACCCGCTCATGAGCCGCGGTCAAACAAGGTCGAGCCGCGGCTCTGTTGGCGGGCCGCCT
>SMGU01009875.1:0-15381 GCA_004348175.1 Puccinia novopanici
TGTCTCCTTTTTTTTTTTTTTTTTTTTTTTGATAAGCACTCAAAGAATCTTGCCATAACCTGAAACTGCAGTTGTGCTACAGCTTATAAGCAGAGAGGTTATATTTCTGATATTTTTTTTATTACCAAAGGTAGCAACTTGAATCTGTATATCATTGCAGCGTTGAGCAGGGGGAGGGTATTGAGGTGTAACAAATAGCTGGCTCCAATGGCAGCATTGGTAATGTTAATTTTTAAGGGGTGTGAGGAGAAGTTTATAAATGTAGATGTGTAAGGGTGTTATAAATGCGGGGAATTATGAATGTGTAAGGGTCTTATAAATCCGTGATAATAGTATGTATTATTAATGTGTAAGGTGCTACATGTGTCATAAGGGTTTTTTAAATGTGTATGGGTCTTTTACGGAGTGCCGGAGTATAAGGGTGAGGCGCGGGGTAGGGGCGAACTTAGGCGAAGGAGCAGAGAGATATTAGCGAAATCGGTGAGGTTTACCAAGTTCTAAACTGAGCAGTCTTGAAGCCTCTGTCTCGAGCGGCAAAATCACAAGCTTCATAGTTGGTTTATTAGTAATTATAGTCAGGTGGAATGGAAGAGGGAAAGAAGGAGCAGTCGGGATAGGGAGAACTCACACAGTGGGTGGAGATGAGCCCAAAGAGCAGGAAGCTCAAGACACCGAACACTTACAACACTGGTCGACTTTATCCGCGACCTTTTCCACTGGTTTCGAGACAGCCTCCTGCAACCCCTCGAATTCGGGTTTGAGACGGTAGGAGAGCACGGGGACCGCTTGGGTGAAACAGAGGAGCCAAGTGACCACGAACGAGAGCACCGTATACACGTAGCACATCGACGACAACATGGCGCTAGGCATCTTATCTGAGACTTCTGCCGGGATACAAAACTCTGGTGAGCTGCGATTGGGCGCTGGCGTGTGTTTGGGTAGGGAAGGTGAAAGGGGTTGCAAGCAGGCTGGGTGGGGCGGATTCGCAGCATGGCAAGAGGCCCCCCTTATATAGCATTGTGCCCTGTCCCTTCTGGGCATCTAAAGGGCAGTGTGAACATTCCACACAAGTGTTGGGAAGCCCCAACGATATACGAGACACGTCCGAGTATCATCTGGATCCAGGCTATATACCATCTATCGGCGTGCTGTAAGAACCGGCGGAGCCGAGCCGCCGAGATATATCGACCTCAGCAGCAGTGGCTTGTCAGATCAGCCCCACTGCCGACAGAAACTGGCCATGCATCCACGGCTGAGCCCGGCCGATCGTTAGGCCGAGGTGTATCAGACAGACACCCATTCCTTTTAGGGCGTTCTAGATCATTCCATTTTGTTTCATCATGCTGGACACGAGTACGGAAGCCCTGGACTGACACCAAAACGCAAGTGACAGTGTCGGACCCACAGTTCTGAAGCCCCTCTCAATCAACCCATTTCGGAACTTGACATATATCCCAAATACCGAGATGCTCTTACCCCGAAATCCAATCCGAAAAGGCCATCGCCCATCATCTATGCCCCGATGAGATGTGAAGCGCATGAGCGTGGCGCGGCCCCGATACTGGGAAAGTAATACATCATGCACTTTTGCCCGAGTCTAGCTCAACCCAAGCCCCTGCTTCACGCGGAGGACCAGGCAAATAGCCTGGTGGGTGCAAGTGCCGCACGCGAGACGAGCCAGCGAAAGAGGGGCTTGCAGGTATAAATGTCGGAGAATCTTTGCCTCGAAGCCATATAATCAGATTTTGGTAGAGGAAATAAGCCTGGACAGGGCAGAAGAGGAGGGGTTCACGGTAGGAAAAGATTATTACCGCCGGATGACACCCGTGCATCCCGAAGTTAGGGCGTGGGTCTACAAGCTACATAGCAAGTCAAGAGTCCGCTAGCCGCCACAAGCGACGAGAGCAAGGTGAGCCAAAAGTTTTCTACGCCTCAGAGCTTAACATGGACATGAGAAAGCCCAAAACCACCCATCCATCATTACGGAATCAGAAGCAACAGAAGAAGGCCGCTGGCAGCCAGCATAGTAAAGAGATGGCCTCTATTGATCAGGATGGCCACAGATTACATGGGCTTTTCAGGCTGGACAGGGTGCGGAAAGAGCAGAGCGACGGAATTGCCCGTGTGAGCAGCGGAGAGTAATACTACCCAAGGTCAACAGGCTTGTGATTGGTTAACAGAGTCTCGTGGCATCGAGGCCATACAGCAGCAGCGACGCGTCCGGGGATGATGAGCGGGTTGGGGAGCGATTTGCAATAAGGAAAATGAGCTTGATCTATGGCGGAGCAAGGTCTAGGGGGGATGAGGGTATGGATAGATGTTTATTATTACTTTTTTTTTTCTTTTGTGGTTGTGTGTGTGTGTGTGTGTTTTTTGTTCTTCAAGGAAATCTAGCTTCAAAAGGAAACGGATTAACCTCGAGAAAAAAGAAAAAGGTAATTACACTCAAGAAGAGGAAGGGGTGGGGAGAATAGGATTAAGAAAAGCAGGGGAATATATAAATCAACAAAGCTGCTCTATTTGTTAAGTGAGGGGTTCAATCAAAATTTCAGCTGCTTGGGTTGTTCCCAAGGGTAGTTGGGATTACCGAAATGGCCGTAGGACGCGGTTTGGGCGTAAATCGGTCTCTGCAAACCTAGTTCTTTGACTGAGTGTTTCGAGCAGTATCAGTAACCGGTGAGACATATCGGACATATCATCAGTTCACTCACCAACAACACCGGGTCTCAAGTCAAAGTTGCGCTGAATGATCTCAACCAGCTCCGCGTCTGTCTTGCCCTTGTTGGGCCCTTCCCCCTGAGATGTACCGTAGGAGTCCACATGGATACTGAGCGGTTCAGCGACCCCGATGGCATAGGACAACTGGACCAAGACCCGTCGAGCCAATCCGGCGGCAATTAACGATTTGGCAATCCAGCGTGCCACGTAGGCTCCCGAACGATCGACCTTCGACCAGTCCTTCCCTGAAAACGCACCTCCTCCATGGGCGCCCCAACCTCCGTATGCTATGGTGGGTGGAAAATAGTTTTGGTTTGCCTGACGAAGAAATAATAAGATGACAGGGGTGTATAGGGAGGGTTGCTTACAGTCGACGATGATTTTTCGACCAGTCAATCCGGCATCACCCTGAGGGCCACCAATCACGAACCGTCCGGCGGGTTGGATGTGATAGATCGTTCGGTCGTCGAGTAGATGGGCGGGGATGACCTGCTTGACGATTTTCTCCATGACAGCTACTCGCAGGTCTTCGGTTGAGATCTCTTCCGCGTGTTGAGTAGAAATGACAATGGTGTCAACTCTGATCGGTACGACTGCGCCGTTACCCTTGTCCTTCTTGTACTCGATCGTGACTTGAGTCTTAGAGTCCGGGCGAAGCCAGTTCAGGCCGCCCTCCTTCCGCCTCTCCTCAGCCAGCTTTGCGTTAAGTTGATGGGCCAAGATGAGGGTGAGGGGCATTAGCTCGGCGGTCTCGTCGGTGGCGTATCCGAACATAATACCCTGATCACCTGCGCCATGGTTTTCGAGACTTCCGTGATCTAATCCTTGAGCGATGTCGGGGGATTGCTGTTCGATTGCAACGAGGACGTTACAAGTTTTATAATCGAATCCCTTGTCCGAGTGATCGTACCCGATTTTCTTGATGGTATCACGAATAACTTTCTGGAAATCGATTGGCGATCGGGTGGTGATTTCACCAAAAACCATAATCTGGAGATTGGAGTGTGATGGTCAGAAACAAACTTCCAACGTACGCTGGTGTGCTTCTTGACAAGTTTTTCGAACACGTACCATTCCGGTCTTGCTGGCAGTCTCGCAGGCGACCTTTGACCACGGATCGTTCTTGAGACATGCGTCCAAGATTGCATCAGAAACCTGTGATTTCAGACAGGACGATAGATAGTTAGAAAAGTTGGACCCTGGAAAAAAAAAAACGCAATCGAAGCAACTGACCTGGTCACAGATCTTGTCTGGATGGCCTTCCCCGACCTGAGAAGAAGAGCGATCGAAGTGATGGTCAACAGTAGTGCCCGTAAGACGATCCGGAAGAAAAAGAAAAAAAAAAAAAAAGAAAAAAACTGTGGGCTAAATTGATGGAAAAAAATGACACTCCAGTTTCAATATGATGAGATTCCTTTTTAAAAATTACAAAGTGGATGTGACAAAAGATAATCTCAATTAAAACAGAGCTTTCAATCTATGCTGTTATACTTTTCATTTTTGAGCTGAAATTAAATGATATGAGGAGATTTTGAAAAGCTTGATCCCTGGCCATCTTGATCCAGAAAATTCTAGGTGTCCAAACTTCAGGGCAGCAAGTTTCCACTCAGGTCAAACTTCAGATCATTCTTATTGATGGAAATCTCTGAAAAAGCTAAGTAAATTTGCAGTCGCAGGATTTGAAAGCACCCAAGATAGCTAAAACCAAGCTTACTTAACTCAGAGCTTGATTTTCAGCTGCAGAATGACATCAGATGAAAAAATGTTTCTCTTAGTTTCTCTGTATTTTATTCTCTTTAAGGGTCTTAACTGTATCCAAATTCACTATTAAGTGCATCTATCCAGCTATCTATAGAAGCATAATTGAATTATTCCCTTACATGATCCTTTCAAAATTGGTCACACCATTTTTTCCACTGTTTTAATTACTATTCACTAGAGGACTTCTCTTTAGTTCTGAAAAACCCTGGTGCATAGTCAGACATACAGAGCCTTTACATTTTATCTGGTAAAGGGAGATGGATTTGTAGGCTAGTTCAGATTTGGCTCTACAGGGGTTGTAAATCCAACAGGAATTCCTCCAGCTCAATAAAAATCTTATACATCCAAACAGATCTTAAAGTTTATCTACCTTGGTGATATGAATCATATCTTCTATCTGATCATTCATTTACCAAGCTTACTCATGAAAAAATAAATAAATAAGTGTGTCCAATTTTCATGTCTATGCCAGATCTTGTACAGGATAGCCAACTGAATGGCAATAACAGATGGTATTATGAGCTTGAGAAAGGTTTCATTTCATCCAATGCACTGTTACCAAGAATTAAATGTCAGCAGGTGAAATGGAGACATTGAGAAACATGAAAGCTCCTACTGACTGAGTTTGGGTTTTAGCTTAGTAGTTTACACTGTGGGAAAAACATGCTCAACTGCCTGCAGTTGACATGCTGAAAGTCCAAGGAAGCTTGTGGTGTTACTCAAACCTTTCTCCAATATTGATTCAACCAAGCTTGGATGCACAGTCACTGTGCACACTGCACAGTCACTGTGCACACTGCACAGTCACTGTGCACACTGCACAGTCACTGTGCACACTGCACAGTCACTGTGCACACTGCACAGTCACTGTGCACACTGCACAGTCACTGTGCACACTGCACAGTCACTGTGCACACTGCACAGTCACTGTGCCAAAAAATCTACATATTCAAATATGTGAAGTTTGTATGGTAGCTTGGCTGGAGCATGCTGAATGTCAACTGCAGGCAGTTGATCAATTTTTTTTTTGCAGTGTTAGTAGTTGCATTGGGCACCAATTGCCTGGATGAAATGAATCCAAGTTGCATTCCATAGATGCCCAATCATATTCAACAATTGAGACCAGAGAAGCTCCATACCATTTTTGAATAAAAATTCATTGTGTCAAAATCTGTGTCATCACAAATTACATAAATTCATATGTCATGAATAGATTCAATTCATGTACACAATCATATGATGCACAAACACATGGAAAGTGATTACCCAAAAACAAAATCCTGGATATAGAATGGGTGGCCTAGTGGTAAAGGCATCACTCCTATTGAAGTTGCTTAGCTGATGCTGAGGTCCCAGGTTCAAATGCTGCTCTGGTCATTCTTTTACCTATAATATATATCTGCAGTAATTATATCAAATTTAAAGCTCTTCCTATACTTCCTTTCTGCCTCCTCTTACAATTACTATCCCCTCCTTCTAATCCTCTGGCCCTCAAGTTGCGTTTGGCATTCTACTATATAGATCTGCCTGAAAAACTCAATCAGCTCACGCGGGGAAAAACAGGGTTCAAGTTGGGGTTCCAGACACCAATATTATTAAATTATTGGCATCTAAACACTCTGTATATTCCAAATCTAAAGCAGTGAAGAATTTGCACCTTGAGATTTGGGACCAAGGTCTAAATTTAAGTCTAATTGCATACATATGGGGTAGGGTAAATCCATAAACCCATAGATAGTGCATAGTCAGAACCCTAAGCCCATACTAAGGTCCACAAGCCATGTGTTTCTTGCCTTTTTGGAAATTCAAGAGGCCTCAAAGAGCCACCTTTCTGCCTGAAATCCACCAAAAATTCTCAGTTTTTCCAATTTTTTTGGCCCTCACCATTGGGACACAGCCAAAATCCTGTAAATTACATTGCTGCGCACAACTGATAACACATAGTAATACCATACCTTCCTTGCTCAATACATACTCCCTTCCCCTATAGCCTGTCTATTATATTTACTATTGCATAATAACCTTCCTTCCTGTTGGAATGCAGTGAACACTCCCAGGAGTGGTGGCCACACACGGTTAGGGCTAGAGAGGAGGAAACCAATAGGGAACTCTATTTCACTTAGGTTTAGGTTTACCATGATGTAGATAGATATAGTTCTGTCCGAAGCTTGTTCCTCTTTTCTTTTTCCTCACTCATCTTTCAGCCATTTCTCCTCACCTCAATAGGTGACTATCAGCTTCTTGTTCCCGTTGTCCATGTCCCAAAATAACTTCCCCTAGCTCACTGCGCACTCTGGTCGTTTCATGGGTGACTATCAGCTTCTTGTTTGTGTCGTCCGTGTCCCAAAATAACCTCCCCTAGCTCACTGTGCACTCTTGTTGTTTCATACTTCTCTTGTAATGAATGTCTTGTAATCCCTTCCACTTTAGCCAGTCAAATTTATGTACTACTACATAATGAACTTCCTCCTCTTGTAATGAATATCTTGTACATCTAACTATGCATGCAGTCACAATACATCTTCAATGTGATTTTGGAATTGTAACACAAATGCAACAACACATCATTGATCTTGAGAACTCTTTTTAAATTATTGGCAGTTGGGTTTCTGGGTTATTCTGCACAAATATAGAACTCAATAATTTCCTGACAGAATCATGTAAGGCTTTTGAGGGCAGTTCTTTCAGCTAGTTGGAGATACTCATTGTTGGTGTGTGCTGCACCTCCATAGGCAAGCATTCAAATAGCAGATGTGACCTTTTGAATGGATCTTAATCCTGGTCATCCAAGCACATCTTTCTTTTGAACAAAGTACTGGCCATGAGCTTCCATATTGTGTACAATTTATGAAAATAAAGTTCAGTGCATGCAAAAATGTCTTCAAAACAAGCAGTTGGTGTATACTGGAAATTCAGAGAAGCAGTCTCAATATAACCATTGATAAACTCCTTCAAAATCATCTGGCACATTGGCTATTTGCCCTTTTTGCAATCATCCATGCTTGGGCACAAGTGCTTGAGTGTCTTCTTCTTGAGTGATGATTTCACTGGCTTCCAATCTTACATGTTAGATATTTGTTGAAATTTCCAGGACTGCAGATTGAGAGCTAAAAATATTTTGGATGAGCTGCTGATTGGGCATGACAAAGTAGGAAAAACATAGGTTGGTTCAGACACTCAGGGAGGCAGGGTACTCTGATATATATAGCTCTAAGGGGTGGATGACATGGGAGGGTGAACCTTGAATTTTAAAACTCAGAAATGCATCCATGTGGCTTACACTCTCAATTTTAGCCCCCGCAGTGGAGCTGCTCTTAGCCTAACAGTGTGATTGGATGGCCCTCAAGTTATGATTGATGCATTCATTCAAGATTGATTATCCATCATTTATGGACTTGCTTGTCTCTAACTGACTCAACCATCATCCCTCAAAACTCATGTGTGTCTACACTGTTGCCTCCCTAAACCCCTGTCAAGCTTAGCCTAAACAGTATCATCAAAATTACCTCAAAGGTCTTCTGCACCCCTTCCTGATTAACTGTTTTGGCTTTAGGGGGGCAAGAATGTAGAGAAAGTCTTCATGACACCCATTGTTCAAGTCTAGACAAAAGCAATCAGTTGAGAGGCGGTGATTATAGGAAGTTTCAAAACAAGGATGACAAGGGCAGCATTGCCAAACATGGACAAGTGTTGAGATGATAGGTGTCTGACTGCCCCATACTAATCTCACAAAAAAAAAGGGTTTACTGTTTTTGTACGTAAGGAAACTACTGCAGAGGGGTTCAAGGAGGTTCCCTCTCACTGATTGCCTGTCAGAGCCGCTAACAAGCTCCTCACCAGTCTGGCCCTAGCTTAACACAAGCCACGACTTTGGAGGTCGCCCCGTAGCGGCGACCTCCGAAGGAGGGGCTTGTGTTGAGCTAGAGTCTGGCCCTGGCTCTGCTTTTCCACACGTCATGACCTCATCATCCACCCATACGGCACCTCAAGTACAGTTTCATCATGAGAGTTGGGAGGACTTGTTGAAAGAAGAACAGGCTGCGCAAGACGCTGTGATGGATTGGTCTGAACATGTGTTGGCTCACACCACCATCCTGTTGTTGACAACAGAAAGGATCAAAAAAAAAAGTTCAGACCTGATCCAGTCTGAGCAAGTTACTCACCTGATGTGTTTGGCCGGTTTTCTGAGCACAATGTCTCACATCATCAACCTCTCCACTGTCTATCTAGACCACTCATATGTATAGATATCAATCTGGCTGCTACAAGCAGATCGTGATCCTGACAAGCCATCAACATGCACCGAGAGTTATTTAATTTCTGATGAAGTGTATAGCCAATGTGTTTGGCCAAGAACTGTAGACAAAATTCATTTTTTTTTGATGGTACGTGCACCACAAACATCATGGTGTCCAATAAGGCCTAGCCCGTATCTCCTGAGGGAGCCCCCGTGGAGCAGGCTCAACCATGAAAGATGCTTCACATAGGACGTGCGTCATTTTTTCTCAGGTATCATGGTAGACAAGAAAAAAATAACAAAAATGAACTAGGATAAGATTCGGGGTATAGTATGATGATGATCAGAAGGAAAACTGTTGAAGAGTTTTCTCAAAATGAGGGGAATCATAAGCATTTTTCTTTTGGACGGGGTCTAGATCTCAAGAGTTGAGTTGAGTCGAGGTGGTGATGGTATAAAAACCCCGTGAAGAGTCCTTTTGAGCATATTTAATGGTGGTTCTAGAAATCGGATCGCTTGATAAGGGATTTTGTTTTGATTCAATAAAGAATTCTGGTTTTGATATTACTCATGGTATTTGAGATGCCCGAGAAGAGCTCGGAGATTTCGATGTGAGATTTTGAACGGTTATCGTTGTCGGTGAGCTGGATGTCGGCCATGAGGTAGGCGATATTAGCGGTACTATCCGAGTACTGTTTCTCCACATTGTACTCGGCGAGGATCGAGTTGATGATCTTGAGGACCCCGGGCTGGTTGTGGTGGACATGACAGACTCTGACGAGGCCAGATTCGAGGATAGGGCGCAGGGAGACCTCGGGGAAGTTGACGGAGGTGAGGGTGGAGCCGAGGTTGAGATACTTGATCATGGAGGTGGAGACCTCGTTGCCGATGGCCTTCTGGGCCTCCTCGGTCGACCCACCGATGTGTGGGGTCAGGATGAGGTTAGGAAGGCTCAGAAGCCGGCTGGTCCACGGGTTCAGTTGGTCGTCGAAGCGCTCGGCGTTGGAGCCCGGCTCATTTGGGAACACGTCCAGGGCGGCACCGGCGACCCGACCGGCCTCCATGGCCTCGACCAGTGCTGGGATATCCACCACTCGGCCGCGCGAGTTGTTAATCAGATAGCTTCCCGGCTTCATGTGTGCGATTTCCTTGGCAGACATTAGGTTGATGGTTTCGGGCAGTTCGGGAACGTGGAGAGTGACAAAGTCCGCCTGGCTGAGCATGGCTTCAAGGCTGTCGATCTGGGTCGCCGACCCGAGTGGCATGATGGGTAGGACGTCGTAGTAGATCACGTTCATCCCCATGGCCTCGGCCAGGACACTCAGTTGGGAGCCGATGTGTCCATAGCCCACAATTCCCAGCGTCTTCCCCCTCACCTCCCAGCATCCCTTCGAGACCTTGTTCCAGACTCCCTTGTGGATCTCGCTCGATCGGTCCGTCAGTTGTCGGGCTAGCGCAATGAGCTCCCCGATGACTAGTTCGGCTACCGACCGCGAGTTGGAGAACGGCGAATTGAAGACACAGATCCCGGCCGCTGCAGCAGCATCCAAGTCGACCTGGTTCGTACCAATACAAAAGCACCCGATGACAAGCAACTAAATAAATAAAGCAAACAAACCGACGAGAATCAGTATGAGAAAGTCGTAGCGACGGGGAGTGGGGGAGAGAGAGAGCCGACCTTTGAGCCGGCTTCTTTGATGACTCTTTCGGTGACTCTTGTCTTACTCCTGATGCCGAGACCAGAGTAATGATTGGACTGTAGGTGCTGGATGAGCTGGTCCTCGTCGAGCGCATGTTTGAGCTGGTCGACGATGTATCCCTGCTGCTGAAAAAGCTTGACGGCGATGGGGTTGATGCTCTCGAGCAGTAGGATGCGGGTCTCGTCGACCGCCCAGGGGGTGAGTACCTTGGGCACGCTGAGTGCACGGTGATGCCTCTTCGCCACCAAGGATTGCACCCGGTCCTCGGATGGACAGCTGGCGCCCTCACCGGTCACCCTGGTCTCGTCCACTTTGCTGGTTTCTGGTGCCATCGTCGTGCGGATCCGGCTGGTCTGAGGAAGAGTTCCGGCAGAGCCTTGCCGCCGAGACGGGGATCTTCAAAGAGACCCCCTGGAAGCTCAGAACCTCTTGTGAAATCTTGAAAACACTCCTCTGGTTTTTACTACCAGGCACAAAGAGAAATATGGCACTCTAGAGAAATGAACAGATATAACATGTGACTTCCTGAACGCATCTCACTCAGGTGCAATATTGTGGTGTTTCTCTTGGAAGTTTCCCTTCTCTTTGCTTAATAATCACTGTTGAAGAGGAATCGATACATGCATATGCAATGTGTCGGTTAGGGTTAAGTTTAAGCCGTCTGAAGCTGGGTGTTCAACAGATTAAGGACAACTATAATTCTCATTTTGTCAACGTCAAGAGCGGAGTGTCAGCGTCTCAGCAAAACAATCAACAGGTAATCAATATTAAACTCATCAATGTGAATCTGTTACTCATCATTCAATCTTGAACTTCATCAGATTTGGAGATGGTGCATGAACTCAGGAGGTGAATCTTGGAAAACTTCTTTATAGGAATCAGAGGTAGCTTTATATTGATTACGTTTTCCTTGTTCTCTTATACTGAAAAATTTGTTCTCTCTTAGCTTTCTTGAGTTGTTTCTCATTTTGAGTGTTGTCGCTGTATCAGCTTGTTGTTGATTTGACACTATTTATCATGTTGGTATCACTTGCTGTTTTCTTTCTCACTTTCAATGATTGATGGTTTTTTCTTATTTCCGTGTAGTCTCTTTATAACTAGCTGCTACTACTCCTGGCTGAAATATTAGATTTACAATAAAGAGCTCTCGCCTTGTATCACCACAACAACACATGAAAAAACAAAAAGGGGAAATACTTTTTTTTTTTTTGAGTCAGCCTTGATTCTTCTTACCTGTGTGGTGATTTTGCAATGTTTGTGTGGACTTGCAGCTACTAACAGAAGGCAGAGGTTCCTTTGGCATTCATTTTCACCATCTTGTGAGGGAATCAGCCTTCTTCAATGGTGATCTTGAATATATTTTGATTCTAAAAAACCTTGGAAACTTCTTTGTTTTACCTTGATTATGCATCTAGAATCAAAAGATGTCTATTTTCCATGTTTTTTGGCTTGAGTGTTGTATGACCTTGAAGTTTCTGGCACCCTGTCCAACAACCAGCTGTGCCATCATGAGTGTAGGTGCTCATGGTTGAGAGGCCCCCCAACTTCCCAAGTAAAAACTAGACAGGCTCAGGCCATACACATTTGTTGGGTTAGGTTGCCAGGTTAAGGCTACTTAACCTGACAAGAGCCCAGGCTAGCCCGGGTTTGCTAACCTGCAGGCTAAGAGCATCTGCATTTGTTTGGTCAGTTTTCGGGTCAACTTGACCCGAGGTTAGACCAAGGTTAGCTAACCAGTGATGCGCAAGTGCATTGGTCTGGTGTTTTATCACCAGCTAGTGCAAGGTTGAGGAGTGTGGATACTCTCAACCTCCACAGTTGCAGGGGAGCTGTCCCTAACCTCAGGTTAAGTGTTGCTAAATTTAGTGATGCTTAGCCAGTTTCTTAGCTTCTGGGAACTTGAGCCCGGCTTAGCCCAGGACCAATGCATTTGGTTTTTGGATTAAGCCGGGTAAAAGTTCCCTAACCCCGCAATTTAACCCAACAAATGTGGATGCTCTAAGTGTCTAAAAATTTGTAGCTACTTAGCCTGTGGGTTAAGCTCATATTGAATATGAAAATCTGCTTTTCAGTGCAGAATTCATGTAAACCAGTGGTTAACAAGCCCAACCAATGTGGTTGCCACCTCAGTTTAGCTTAATCTGCAAAAAAATTGTGGGACAACTAATCTGATTTTTAAGCAAAGAAATGTGGACTCCCTTGGGTAATGCATGAACTTCTGATTTGCCATTAACATTGCTGATTTTTAATTTGCATGAGGAAAGGTTAAGGAAGTTGTATGTTGTCAGCTCTGTGTATGAAACTTTGGTACTGTCAACAGACAAACCAAGTACTATCACTGTGCTGAAAGACTGTTAAAGGCAGAAATCACTCTCTGCCACCCTCCTTTATGGATAAACAAGGCCAATAAGGGGTTAAGTCTACACTCCTGAAAAACTAAATACTATAATGATAGTATAAGGCAGGAGAAAACCTCTTCTACACCAAACACTTGATATACAGAGGTATTGGGAAGAGGTGATACCAGATGGTATTCTTGGGATCTGAAATAAGTATGAGAAGCAGTTGTATAAGGAACAAAGGGCAGGCTTAAATGGGTATATCTAAGGGATTTTATAAGGAACAAAGGGCAGGCTTAAATGGGGATATCTAAGGGATCTGACCAATATTCCAGTAAGGTGAAATAATAAAAGGGTGGTAAGAATAACACTACTCTTGAAGTAGGAGGAGAATATTCACTAGGGTACTTATTGTAAACTGGTGGGTGAATATGCTGAGGATTTCAAGGCCAAAGAAGGCCTCCTTTTATATTCTAGAGATCCCCTGAAGGAGCTACTAGAGGATTCTATTGTATTTCACCATTCTCACATCAAATGATGCCATAATGGTGTCATCAGTTCATTTGGTGTGCTTAAATTCATTCTATGTCCTCATAACATCATGCTGCATTGTATAGTCAACTACAACATGTGACTTTCTTCTTTCAATGGAATGAATTGGGATGGATTTCCATTCACTTGTCAAAGTGTGGGAATCCCTTTTATACTATAAGTTGCAGGACTATTGTAACTTTATAGTATACTTCTCAGCTTCTTCTCTCACAAGGTTTGAACTATGTAAAAACCTTGCATGTACCTGATTAAGCTTTTCTGGGTACATAATATAAGTTATTAATTATTTATTTATGGTGCACAGTCCACAGCACTAATTATTTTAGTATTTTCTTGTGGTACTTTGAGAATTACCAAAGTACCAGAAAGAGTAGGAATTAGGGTTAGGCCCAGTGGGTGACCCTAGTTAAAATTACATGAAAATTCCATCTATAAAATAATATTACAGGATTTCTCAATAATAAAGAATATATTAACCATTCTGCAGACTTTTGGATACTCTGGAGTATCTCTAAGGCTGACATATGTATGGTGAGCTGATTAGCTTTGGCTGGGTACACCCACCATTTGATGCTTGCTGACTCAATTCCCTTTTCATGGCATCAGCAAAGGTACAGAAATCAGCAAGGCCAAATCAAAAGTTTGTGAACTACCCCATTCCTGGTCTGAATACTTCAACCATTGTTTTTTTTTCAAAAAAGCTTGGCTGGATTGCTTATTATTATTATTTTTTTTTTCAGATAAAATTTTGGTTTTTCTTTACATCCATGAGACAGATTTCTCCAAGGAGTTGGCCTTTTTTTTCCTGAAGAAACAGACTTCATATTTGGAATCATCAGGACCCATTTCCATCCCAGACCACCCCCACATGTAAGCCACCCATGGTAGTGGGGGAGCATGACTGCCAGGCTTCTGGAGAGGCTGGTGGACAACTTCAAGGCCAAAAGACAGCTAAGGTAGAAACCCTTGTCTAATATGATATAAGCATGACTAAATGCATATGGCAACATGGAAAATATTTTATTTTTCCAAGCTTTATGATAAACACAATACATAACCCCATGGCCAGTGCAGAAAAGTATGGAGAAGCATCAGACAGAATCATTGATGGGTCCATAGTAGTACCCTATGTATATCTCCATACTTCTTTATATATACTTGGCATGGAGCTATACCAAAGCATTCAGACTTGAGACACTCCATACATGAGTCTGGCTCTTGGGAGCTGGTTGCAGATATGGTATCTGTTACACTAAGGACCTCCCCAAACAGGCCAGCTTATGACAGCAAAACAATCTTTCAGTTGTCCCCACAAAATTCCCAATCAAATAAAAACAAAAAAAATAACACCTAAGTATTGACAAGAAAAAAGTGGAATCTTTCCAAGCTTTTGCAGACATACAATAGATTGCTACAGTTATAAAGGGATGTACTTTTTTTTTTTTTTTTTTTGAAAGTTATCCCAAATCCAATGAGATATGTACCATTAATATAAGCATTTTCTGATTGAAGAGAGGTGTATGCATCTAGGCAAAAACATGCATTTCCCATTTTTATTTCTACAAGTTGAGTTTCTCTTCATGTGATAGCTGATTCTTTGCATCATGTATCACAGCCATCATCAGTACAGAAAAGTGTTGTAGCTGTGGCTTATAGCAAACCTTTCAATCCCTGATTCTTGTGGAAATCTTTGGCTTCATTGCGGAAAGCAATTCCCCACTATTTTCCCACCTTTTAAGAGCATGGATCCTTGTCTTGTTAAAAAAACTCACTTGGTAAGTGGGATTTGCCCAACTTAGAGAGACACATGCAAACCTTTGTGCTCTTCTTAGGGCTGATCAGTACCAACATATCTGTTAGTCAAATCCCCGCGGCTTGCTAGATTGACCAACAGCTCTGCCAAGCCTCTGCAATTTTTTTCTTGCCAAGCCAGTCGGCAAATCTCTGCACCAAACTTCAACATGGCAACTCAACCTGCCTCCCAAGCAGAGCCATCTCCCCACTCCAAACCACAGAGAATCTGGTTCTTCAAGAATGGTTGAGGAGTTCTGGCCAGTTGAATACATTTTTTTTT